>JANHGC010001649.1:8184-19884 GCA_027560395.1 Boaedon fuliginosus
AGGAATTCTGGGAATTGAAGTCCACAAGTCTTAAAGTTGCCAAGTTTGGGGACCTCTGTCCTAAGGTTTAGTCCAGTGATGAGAATGGGGAACTAGGGCACCTCTAGAGGACAATAAACTCATTACCATTTTAATAAACATGGAATAATTGTGAGTCAGCAACCTTTGGCGTTCAGATGCTTACCAATTATAAGAGGAATTTTTATCTAAATCCTTCCCTTTTGTGGGGATTGACTAAACCCACTGGCTCTAGTCCCACTATTTGGAGCCAAGAAATTGGTTCCTTCATCTGTGACAGCTTTCAGTATTTGAAGATGGCTGTCATGTCACCCTTTCCTTGACCTTTCTCTAGACTAAACATACCAAATCCTTCAACCTCAAATCCAATACCTCATAGTATTGGGTCTCCAAGCACATCATCAACTTAATCACCCTTCTCTGGATACATTCCAGAGAATTTGTCAACATCTTTCTTAAACAGCAGTGCTTACAACTGAACCCAGAATTCCAGATGAGCTGAGAATAAAGTGATAAAGTGACCATTATTCCTTGTGAATTGGACACTATGCATCTTGCCAGTTTAGTTGCTGTATAAAGTTAATACAAAACTGATCTGTATTTAGCTTTGGTTTACAACTCTAGAATCTTTCTGCATTTTATGCATCCTTGTGCTGCATCTTCTCTGTTTCTTGATTCAAAACTGATATAAAGTTAGTAAACACTACATTACATCTCATTTCTCACTTCTTCCAAATTGATCAGACTCACTGAGGAGCATTCAGTGCAAATACAGTCCATCAAACAATAATGCAGATAAATATCTCCATAAAATAGTACAACAGTCTCTATATTTTACTAATTTTTTTATCAGGAGAATAGTACAACAGTCTCTATATTTTACTAATTTGTTAAAGAGTATAATAACAACCTTGCCAAAATCAAAATATATTACACCACAGCACTCCTATGATGTAAAAAAGGAGGCAGCATTAATTTGACATAATTTGCTTTTAAAGATTCCATGTGTATGATTAACATTTTTTAAAAATATGGCATAGTCTGCTGAAGAAAAGCATAGATTGAGGCATATGCTGTATAATGCTAAACTATCCTTACATTTAACTGCAGCTGCAGTAAATTGGTTCCAACGCATTCTAAAATACTAATGATATATAGCATTTCACAAGAGTACCATTGTGAAGACTGAGTAGCAATATGGATATAAAGATTACTCTTCTATCATACCATGATATCCTGAGTAAGTTTTATTGTTCAAAATTTCCTTTTTAGTGAAACTAGAACTTGGATACTGAAACTTAAAAGATTTTTATATGTCACCATATGAAAGAAGTCCATGAGAAAGTACTTTACCAATTCCTGTTGAATCTTCAACCATTGGATTTATTTCTACCATAGTGGCATCAAATTTAATGAAAAGGTTGTATATCTTAATCATATTTTCAGCTGCTTCATCTACCAAATTAGCAGGAAATCCCATTTTCTGGGCTAGCTAAAAATAAAATAAAAGGGGAAGACAGTAAGAAACCAAATACGATTATTTTATATTACCAATAAACATGCATAGCATACATCTGGGACACGCAACAGTAAGTGTTATCTGTAGCAAGGGATCCTCTGCTCTCCTCACAGATGAGCCATATTGCCAAAATTCCTGTTACATTTAATTTTTTGGGGGGGAAACCCTGATGAAGGCAATACAGTCACATTTAAAGCATGAAAGCCCTTCCTTCTATAAATTTGTTGGGTGATCCTCAGTGAACATCCAGTCATTCCTCTTGGGGGGAGGGGGGGAATAGAAATCCACATGTAGTAAATCTTTCATTAAGTACTGTGCAATGAACAAACCAAAGAAAAACTTAACGTTTTTGTTCTTGTTCCTAAGAATGCATGCACATCTTTCATTATAAACATATTGAGAGCCTGTGAATTATGACTCTGATGAACCTGGTAATTAATATAGACAACATTAACATAGATGGACCAAAGACCTGGTTCTTACTGAACGTACAAAAATGATGGCGGACACTAAAAACATTCAATATATTACTGAAATTCCCATACTGGATCTCTGTCAAAGAAAAGGATGTTGTGCAGCAAGACCCACATCCAAAACAAAACATGCCATACATTGTATCAACACATTTTATTTAAGGACAAATTACAATCTATATATATATAAAAGAGAGGTGTGGGTTTGTATGTGCTCTAAACAAACCTACACCCCTGCACCAATCTGGCCCAAATTTCACACATACCTTCGTTACAGTTGTGAAATCAGCACTGTGGGAGGAACCCCCAAATTCTTTCTCCCCTCTTTGGCCTAAAAAAAGGGGGCAAAGGGGACCCCCCCCCAAACAAAGGAGAAAACTGGAGCAAAAAGCACCACTCCGCACATGCAAACCATCTCTAATGTGCATGTCTGCAACAAATGAAGGCTCAGCTCCCGTGCAAGAGGACAGTGCGCCTCAAATGTCTCAGTTCAGCATGCTTCAAGTGCCTCAGATCCCCTGCCTGTTGTAATGTCAAGAGCCGTGCCACCTGCTTGGGAGGATTCTCCAGAGGGTCCGGCCCGGAACTTTCCTTCACTCTCACTGCCTATAACCTGTACTGTTCCGACCTGAATGGCATCAGCTCCCCTGCCAGGTCTCCCGAAGCTCCACTGGCCCCAGCCACAACTTCACCCATGCTGCCCGCCTTTTTCCCGTCCTCCAGCCTGGGTTCAGGGGCAGAAGCGGTGTCTGGGAAAACGGGGCACAACGCCCACTTCTCCTTTGCTTGCAGCTGACTTTTGCCACCACAGTGGACAACAAACCAAGGCTGGAGAGCTGCAAAAAGCCGGGCGCCCTGTCCAAAGGTATGGCTGGGGATGCTACCGCTCCGCGACACCTCACAGGGGACCTGAGCCCATTCAGCCTGGAGGACACACCCCACTACTGCTGCCCTTCATGTCCTGCCGAGATACCTGGCAACGGGGAGGGGGCAGCAGGAGCCCCCGCGGACACTAAAGTGTGGCTGGAGCCACTAATGCTCCAGGACACCTAGCAGGGGAGCGGAGCAGCTGAGGAGCTGAGGGGCAGGGGAGCTGAGCCTATTCATCCCAGAGGAGCCTACCTGCTGTGTTCAGGGGCGGAAGCAGCGCCCTGAGGAAAAGGGGCGGAACGCTCATTGCCCCTTTGCCTTCAGCCCGAGGAAGAGGAGGGGGGGAACATGACTAAGAAGAGGAGGACTATAGGAGCAGCGGCAACATTATTCACAGTACATGAAGGAAACAATAAAAGCAAGAGGAGGAGGGGGAAGAAGAGGAGGAGGAGGAACAGGATGAGGAGGAAGAACAGGAATAGGATGGGAAAGAACATGACCACTCACATACAAAAATACCTGGGCAAAGCCAGGTAATAAGCTAGTGATCTATATTGCAGCTTTCTTCCCACAGAACATTTCCCTGGGCATCCATCCAATATATTGTTATCAGTTCAACAGATTGCACCACTTATGTTACACACATACTGTCACTGAACAAAAAGGGCCAGTCCATTACCCTGATAGCTTGTTCTTTTTTAATGCCTTCTACAATGTCAATTGGTTCCTTCGCGATTGCATCAGGATTCTCGGCAGCCACATCTTCAATATTGACACCGCCCTGAGAACTGCCAATGAGAACTGGCCCCTGAAAAGAGGAAATGTGTTAGCAAATTTGTACTGTATTAGTATTGTTTAAAGCCAGAAACCACATTCAAACTCTGTTTAGTCTCTGGTTAGAATAAAGACTTTTTAATAGGTTTCCAGAAAATCAGAGCTATATATTAATGGTACCCTCATTAGAGGGTAAATGCTTGTGACTGAGTGGAAGATAAATCAGTCAAAGAAGTTTATTAATATAAATGTGATAGCCACATAATTTTAAATTCTGATAACTAACCAAGTCTTTAAGGGCGGGACTACTTAATATAAAAGTATATTAAACAAAACTGAAAATTATACGATTGATTATGGAACAAGATTTTTATGTAACGAAGTATTTTCACAGGGCAACTGTACTGAATTTGTATTGTATTTATTAAATTTATATCCCACCTCCCTTCCTCCCTTCAAGGGGAATTGTCTGTACTCGGGAGATGCACTTGCCTGAAATGACCGTTCCATGGTTATAGCAAAATAATACTCTCTCCTGGGATATCTGCGCTCACAAATAAATACTTGATTGCATATCCTGCCCTTTTCTCCTGTTTGTTTGGTATACAACATTTTTCCAATCATTTTTGAGGATATCTCTTTTGCTTCTTCTGGACTAAAAAAAATAAATAAAATCAAGCATTAAAGATAGAGGAAAGTAAAAATACTGTATTTTTTAAAAAATCGCATTCTATGACGGACAGATGGAGATTGAGGTTGCTGGGACGAGATATAAACTTTAATTACTAGGTTCTGAGATCTCTTCAAACCAGTTACTTAGAATCCCAAGGGGGAAAAGATCGGCTCAGGTTCTCTCTGTAAACATCCCATAGGTCCCACAGGTAAACATCCCATCTGGCCACTTGGATTCCAAGTGTAGAACGACATAGATCGTATCCAGCATTGCTCTTGTTACGGTCAATTTTTTTCGAATAACAAACATGATTAGAATTCTAATATTGAAGTAATTCAAGAAAATGTCTGAATGTAGTAGATTTCTAAAATCAAAGATAGCATTCAGCTATTGGTTTAACTTACGAAAAAACTATTTTCACTCCTCCTTTAAGGCCACCTTCAAATGTTCCTTTTCCCCTGCCACCTGCTAAAACCTGTGCCTTTACCACAAGATCCTTTGCACCTGGAATAAAAAGGGACAAGGCAAGGACTGTCTTAACGTAAATATTAAAAATTGCATGAGATCTTTTAACCTATAGCGATTGTACATCTAGTATTGAAAATCAGTGACAAAATAATGCATTCAAAGGCAGGAACTATTCTCTGAATGATGAAGAAAAAAATGAAATCTACTTCTTATTATTGTAAAATATCCTTGGTGTCAAGGTAGAAAAATATACAGTTCAAGAAAGATTCCAATAAGATTATGAACTTGTTCCTCAAGATGCAACTTTGCTGTTTGCTTTTTAACTAAAACAGGTCAGAAATGCACTAGCTGTTAGTGAAAGGAGATTAGTATCACAAATGATTCTGTAAGCAGTCAGCTGAGACCAAATATTTCTCTTATAAGGTAAAGGTAAAGGCCCCCCTCACACATACATGCTAGTTGGTTCCTGACTCTAGGGAGTGGTGCACGTCTCCGTTTCAAAGCCGAAGAGCCAGCGCTGGCCAAAGACGTCTCCGTGGTCATGTGGCCGGCATGACTATACGCTGAAGGCACACGGAACGCTGTTACCTTCCCACCAAAGATGGTCCCTATTTTTTTTACTTGCATTTCGAACTGCCAGATTGGCAGAAATTTCTCTTATCGATAAGCTTAAACAGCAGCATGGGGTGGTAGGGTGTTTGAGCATTAAAAATGCTCAAAATATGTTTGCATTTAGGAACAAAAAAAGTGTTAAAACATTTGCAGCCTTTCTTTTTGACATCATTCCCAATTAAAAAGTAATTTGGGTTCACATTTGCATTTGTATGCTTAATCATGAAATACAGCAAAATAAAACCTCTACCCCTTGAATGAATCAAACTTAACTTGAGTCAACCCAACCCACTTCACAGGATTGATGCTGTGGGAAAAACAGCAGGAAGGAGTTTTGGGTATGCCTTGAGTTATATACACAAAGGCAGGATAAAAATGTATTAATAAACAGCCAGTATCAACACTTGAACTGTAAAGAACCTCAATCATAAAGACTGTTATGCAGAGACAGCTGCTATCATAAAGCTGCACTACTTTTTAACAGAGTTTTTTTTAATTAGATTTTGATTTAATAATTTTGAATTAGGTTAATTGACATAACAAATTTTAGTAGCATTTTTCTATTAATACCAATTAATTCCAACCTGAAGACCTGTATCATTGAAATTTACAACAGCTTCTTCCCAACATCTACTAGAAGAGCTAAGCTATTCTAAGCTAACTTAGAATAGCTATGTTCATATGGACAGACTCTGGAATGGGGGAAATAATAAACACATGTTTAAAATGGCCCAAATCTCATTATTTTGTTATTTTCATTTGAAGAATGAAAACAGGATACTGCATAAACCTATACATGTTATTGTAGTCATTTACCTATTTTTTTTGCAATGTTGTAAGCTTCGTCTGGTGTCTGTGCAACCAATCCAAATGGAACAGAAATGCCAGCATCTTTCAGTAATTCCATACTCAGGTACTCGTGCAGTGATAAGTTCCTTCGTTGCTGAACTTGAAATACACGTCTATTAAATAAAACTGGATTTCCACCCATTACCTGTGGAAATTAGAACACAGCTTTCAACTGAACAACAATTTTAATTAATCCTTTAGCATTATTCTTTCAAATAAGCAGCCTGACATTTGCAGAAGTATACTGTATAATTACCAATTGGACCAAAAACCTCTGGCTCATAGAAATTCACAGGCTGAGACGGAAGCTCTGTTTCCCCAATTATAACATTTTCAATACTGAAGGCTCCGTATAAACAATCTATGATTATACAAAGTATCATGTGATTAAATGCTTTTAAGAAAGGGTTAGGTCAGATATTGGACTTCGATCTTTTGGTCTTTGGGTTCCGACCAAAAAATCCACCCGATTTTTTAATCGGTTCACGATTCTAAAATCGGGCGGCGATTTCACCTTCCGCGCATGCGGAGAATTGTCTGCGCATGCGGAAACGGTGTCGCTTCTGATCGCGACCAAATCGGTTCGTGACCGAAGTCCAGGAACGGATTACGGTCACAAACCAAGGTTCCACTGTACATATGAACTATAAACATATTAATTGAGGAGGCTTTTGAGAAAGGCTAAAAGGCAATATGATAAATTTGCTTGTATTTTATTATTTTTGTAGATGAAACATGTGTAGGCCTTTTTTTTCTTTTCCGTATGCTGTTTTGTTAAGAATCTCTGTATGGACATGTGTATGTATCACTAATTGTAGCACTAATTTGGAATACCATTACAGGTAATCTTTCATTTATGGCCACAATTGGGATTGGAATCTTGGTCCTTGAGTGGTCATTAAATGAAACACTCATGTGACTGCTTTGCTCAGCAACTGCAATCCTTGTACTCCTTCTGGCTGTGATCGTTAACCAATCTCCCAGGCCATTAAACAGATGGAGCAAAACCCAAGATAAGCTGAAATCCTCCTGGCATTTGAGCCTGTTTGGTCTCAAATATTCCTGCAGCCCAGCTGCCTTCAATGCAGACGGGAAATCCTTCATGGAGCTGCAGGAGTGGAGCTGAAATCTTTGAGATTTCAATTCTGTCCTGGCAGCCTGTCAAAGAATTTCCCCTTGCCTCCGTGCACATCTGACCACTGTAAAACATTGCTCTGTCCCTCCCCACTCCCCGCTTTATGGTGACATGTCCACATTGGACATGATGTGGGAGGGGGAACCAGGGGCTTAAGAAGCCAGCAGGGAAGGTTACAAGTGGAGGAGACTTGTAAAAATCTTCCTCCATATCCTTCTGCAGAAATAGAAGCAGCTAACGCCACCCCCCTTCAGTAAGTTAACAGGTCCTAATGATGCTCTCTAGAATCTATATCTATGAAAGAGAGGTGGGGTGCCGATGTTTGTTTGTATGTGCTCTATATAAACTTTCAGTTTTGCACCAATCTACCTCAGACTTGCCAGATAGGTAGTAAGAAGGCAGTAAGGTAGTAAGAAGCGTAATAAGAAAAGCACTGTTGGGGTCTCCAAAGGGTAAATGTCCTTTTTGACCCCTTTTTGGGGGGCAAAGAGGACACTCTTAATGAACAAGTAGCAACTCTCTATTGAGCGTGTACAGATTTGCTTCTCTCTATTGAGCATGTACAGTTTTCAAACTGACTGAGGCACCATATTCAAACCTCTGAGGTGCCATGTTTTATACATATAAATTCCAGATTGGACCCAGCGGAAACGGGCCCAAGACACACAGAGCAGCCCACCTTGCCAAGTAAGGTTGCCTACGATGTGGGAGGGGGCACCAGGGGCTTAAGAAGGCCTGCAAACGGTTGTGGCCGAGTGCCCCTGTCAAGCCATGGCTGCCTTTCCTCATAGCTGGTCTGCCCTTGGTCTAGAGCCCGGGCTGCCCTTGGCCCAGAGATGTGGGAGGTGGTGCCAGGGGTTTCAGAAGGCCTGCAAACGCTGTGGCACAAATATACTTCTTTAAAAAAAAAAAACGAGCAAGGCCAGGTAATCAGCTAGTAGATGATAAAAGAAAGGGAATCATATCCAGCAGATAGGGAAGTTAGAAGCCAGTCAGGAAACAAATTGTTTAGAAGATTAGAGAAGTGTTGTTTCTCCACATTACAGGAAACATAACCAAGAACACATTATTCCCACCATCTCACCCAAGTATAAACTCTTATGTCATCACCCCAGTGTCAACTTGTGTAACAATCTTCATTTATTCTGTTTTTTTTAAACAATTCAAAAGCAGGGATTCATTTCAATTAAAATATAAGCACTTCAATACAACATTTAAAAATGATGACTTAAACAAAACCTCTGGGGAGCAAACACCACCATTTCTTAATTTTCTATGTCTCTATTTTATAATAATATTGTTCAAAAAGAGTCAGTCGGTGTAGTGATTAAGGTATCAGGACTAGAAACCAGGAGACTGAATGTTCTAGTCCCGCTTTAGGACAAAGCCAGCTGGGTGACCTTGGGCCAGCTCTTCTTTCTCAGCTCTAGGAAAAAGGCAAGGTGAAGCCACTTCTGAAATCTTGTCAAGAAAATCTTTCCAGGTAGTTGCTAGGAGACAAAACTGAGCTGAAGGAACTCTTTTCCCAATACTATCCAAACAAAAACACTCATATAAACAAAAGGCAGGATAAAGACACACATACACCTTCAAATCTCAAATGCCTATGGCTCAACTTAAGTTGAGTCATAGGCACTTGATTCATTTAATATGCCAGAGCAAAAGCGATAATGGAGGGCATTCTTTATATAAATTCTGCAAATAAATTCCTAGAGTATGCTGCACCCTCAAGATGGCATAAGACTAAGATTAGTTGATAAGGAGTATCAAGCCTTGGCACAAGTATTATAATCCAACAGCCGGATTCTATAGGAGGTTTTGTCTGTCAGAGTATGCTTAATCTGTCTTGGTAGCAAAATGACAAATGCAATATTTTTGAATTGTAATAGCAAAGATAGCATGTTGCAATAATCAAATCTAAAAGTAATTCAGAGCAATCTGTGTCCAGGAACAACTGTAACTGGAAAGAGGCACTCTTTGTCCTGGAAACCATGTCTCCATGTATAAGAGTATAAGAATATCTTCAGGTTATATAACTATTCTCTTGTCCAAAATAGGCAAATTCCAAAACTAGACAATTAGCTTAGTTATTGGGATACAATCTCAACATATTGGGTTTCAACTAGCCTATCATTTTCTCCAGATATTTATCCAGAGCACAGTTTATCATAATATTAAAAAAGGAGAAGAGATATTTAGAATAGTTTTAATGCCATTTCATTTCTTCTGGTGATTCTTCCTGAAAGCTGCATAAAGATTTCAAACGGGATTTGTAACAGTATAGAAAAACTTGACTTTCACACGACCGTGGTGCTCTTATGACAGTTATGGCTAACCTTTGCGGCACCAAGTACCCAAAGCGCATGCGCATCCCCAAAATGCAACACAGGTGTTCCCCCGGCGTGTGCACCCCACCCCCCGCACATGCGTGTGATTCCCCCTGCACTCTGTACACATGCACAGGTGATCCCGCCTCCCCACCACCGCATGGGCAGCAGAGACCCGGAGACCAGCTGGCCGGTGGGAGGTGCGCATGTGCATGCACTGCAGAGCTGAACTGGGGCAATGGCTCACATGCTGAGAGGGGGCTCTGCATGCCACCTCTGGTACGCGTGCCGAAGGTTCACCATCACGGCCTTATGATCACACCTCCATGGTAGGAATGGAACCATTGTAAAAAAACAACAACCCAATTTCCAATGCAAAAAGCTGGTCTGGAATATTTATTTATTTATTTATTTATGAAATTGTATCCCGCCTTTCTTCCCCGGTCAGGGAACCCAAGGAGGCAAACAACATTTCAAAAAACAATAAAATGTTTAAAATTTAACAATAAAATTCTTAATAATAAAAAAATCTAAAAACATTAGTTATAAAATTGTTAAGAGAGACAAGCATAACACTTACAACCATACAATCCATTAATAATATTATGGTTAACAGAATCCAAAACCACGGAGAGGCCAAGAAAACCAAGTAGGTTGCATTCCTTATTCCTCTCTTCTTATATAGCTTATCCAATAGGTTTCACAACCATGACTTGAAACCAGATCAAAACAGAACTAGATCATCTGCTTCTTCCAAGAGCACCTGCAGTGATGTGGCTACCACCTTCTAAATTCCCTTCATCTGAAAGGAGATATTAACAGATTAATTACTGTTAAGATCCAAAGAAACCAGAGCTATTTTTTTTATTTACACACCACCTATACTCAGCAACCTTTCATTCTTCAAGGATGACGTTACTTCTCTTTCAACCTGTTCAGCTAATCCTCTGAAACTTGATTAACTCAGCCGTGATATGTAGGAGTTGACTTGAGATACAGTCTAACACAAGTTTCTTGTCCATATTCTCTCGTCAAAAGGACTGATAATTCAACATAACCAGAGAAGTCCAAATCTTGGATATGCATAAAAGTATGATCTAGCCTGTTGATTATTTTTGTGCCATTTGTGCTATCAGGGCTTCAGCCATCCTCCATCCTACCTAACTTTCAGTAGATCCCTTGGGAACAAGTGATGTTCCAGTATCTAAAGAATTAGCAGTAGTACTTTGTACTACAGGTTAAACCCTTATCCACAATCTCAGTGCCTATATTTGTATCACATATCATACATTTATTTAGAAACACCAGGTTTTATTGAGTTAATTTGAGTACACTGAAAAAGCTACAAACTCTCAAAAGTCTAACAATGGGAATATTCATTCGCTAAAATGTGGCATGTATGCAAAATGAATGCACCTGAGTCTCTAAACTGTGCTCTGTTTATTTTTCCCAAATAAAAGTTTTGTTGATTTTAAGCTTACTAAATAAAGCCTTTGAAAGAGTCTGGAATGTAATATGAAATGTGAAAAAACACTAACCTTTATCCTATTTGAAGGAGCAGAAATAATTATACAAAACACAGAAAATATGTAGATTCCATTTGGACTACTCTAACAAGAAAATGAGAAGTACAAAATACAATCCTGCGGGATTGGGCGGCCTAAAAATCCAAATAAAATAAAAATAAATAAATAAATAAACTCCACTGTGTGTTGTGGTAACTTTAAATTGAAAAAATGTGGCAATGAGCAGCTGCTTGCATGGCGTATGAGGAAGAAAAGGAGGTTCAGATTTTTTTAAAAAAAATACTCTTATCAGTTGGGTTGTGAAAAATTACTCTTTTATGTTAAAACTAGCTGTTTACCTGGCGTTGCCCGGGTAATTTTTTAATGGACTGCCATCTTCCTTCCTTCTTTCTTTCCTCCTCCCTCCTCCCTCCCTCCTTCCTTTCTCCCTCACTTCTCTTTCCCTCTGCCTTCCTT
>JANHGC010001649.1:35568-46225 GCA_027560395.1 Boaedon fuliginosus
CTGGTGGGGTGGGGGGGGTTAGGTTCGCTCCTATATAGGCCCTAGTGAGGCTCGGGAAGTAGCTTTAAGCCGGCTGGGGCTTTGGAGACGAGTGCATTTCTCAGGGGTTTTTAATGTGCCTTGGCTCGAAGAGTTGCGTCGGAGCGCGACAGCAGGGAAGTGAAATATTACCTCAGTTTTGGCAGATCAGTTTATGTGAATCTAAAATGGCTGACGCGTTGCCTTTAAACATCGCGGGGCGTCTCTTGATATATTTACATGTTTTATCTCAGTTGCCGGGCTGACCTTGCATTTTTTTTAAAAAGGCGTTTCGTTTTTCTTTTGCACTTGATAACCTCTGGATTTTGCTTGGGCTCTGAACCTAAATGGAGTTGGGCCTGATTAGTACTTGGATGGGAGACCACGGGGAACTCCAAGACTAGCTTGATTTGGGATTTGGGAGGGGGGGTATCATATTTTGACACTGGATTAGATTAAAAGGGCAATGGCAATTGATTTCAAATTTGCTATTCTTGTTTGTGAAATCTAATGTGATTCCAACCAGTAATTTTGGAAAGTATTTTTTTTAAATTTGGGATCCTATGTGTGCCAAGGGAAACAAGAATTTCTGTCCTGCTTTAAAGCAGGAAGCGCTCTGGGTAACCTTTCCCAGTCACTCCCTGAGCCTCAGGAAGAAGGCAAAAGTAAACCACTAATGAAAACTGCGTGCACTTGTCTAGTTGCCAGGCATCCAAACTGTCTCAGGCATGGCTTACTTGACTGAAGATTGTGATTTTGGATTTCATTTTTTTTTCAGTTCACCATTAGATGCAGTATAACTGATCATACAACACCTGTTATATAATCCATTATCTGGATGTATGCAGTACATTGAACCATCAGATGTGCTTGGTTTATACTGTATTGTACAACATTCTAACCTGTAATGTTCCTTGGCACGTCAGGGAAGACAGGAGGAAGATTTGGAGCTTAGACAGTGGTCGGATAAGAGAAATCTGAGTTCAAAAGAGGAGTGGAGAAAGGGTCTCTGAAGGGATCCTCCCTAGTTTTTGAGAGTAAAAGTAGGGGACGGGTAAAATACTTTCAGACTTGCAGGGTTCTAGTAACCTTACAATAAATAGCTAGTATTCATCGTCTTGTTTTTATCTGGACTACCTTGAAAGGCTGTCAATCAAAAGGGGAAACCAAATTTGTTAAACGCTTAGCATGCCATATGTGTGCAGTTTTTAGTTCTTTAAGTGAACTGATTTAAGTGTGGGTTTCTGAAAGGAAGGATTCATTCAAACACTTGGTTGTCCTTTGTTCAGATACTATAACTTACATCAACCTAAAATATACTAAACAGAATCGCAACAGTGACCATTTGGAGTTCAAATTAGTCCCAAAAATGTGTGTCAGCCTTGATGGGTAAGAGGTTAAAAATGGCATGATATACACTCCTAGAACCTAGGAAGGATTTCTTCTATACTTTTGAAAGAGATTTGTTGTTCAAGAGACAACAGGCCAGATGGAGAGAAAAGGCTTCAGGCAATCTCTTTTCTTTTGGTTTTGCCTGTCCATCAGTACTTGGGCAGTCACGTTGGATCTATGCTTCCTCGCTGGTGATGGTGTTGTTGAAAGAGCAGCAATCCAAGAATTCTTGTGCATGAAGAAACTAATGAATAAGACCATGTGGCTTAATTTAATTTTAGTGTGCTGTGTGGGTATTTTGTATAATATCAATACAGATTTGAATGGTCAGGAGAGAAATGCAGTTGGAGATCTATCTGTTTGCAACCAAGATCCAGGAGCCAATTTTCCACATTTTCTCCCTGTTAGAAAAAGAGAAGAGGAATTTGGTTGGTGTACCATGTACATCCATGCAGTGCAAACATTCCCAGTTAGGGCTGGCAGGTACAGTGGAATGCTCTACGGTGGTGATACTGCAAGGCTTCAGGGTCCCTGTAGAAGCATGTCAAGCTGCTTTATGCTTGTCATGACTTACTATGACAGTCCTAGAGCTGTCCCAATTCTTTGTCAGGGGTTGCTCACTTAATTGCAGATTTTTCTCATTGCAAATCCTTGCCAGTGTAGATATAGCAAACGTCTTATATGATTCAGGTTCATTCAGGGCATTAGTTTCCGCTGATGTTTTTGGGAAGGGTTTTTTTTATCTTACATTGTAATATGGCATCCTTTTTAATGGTATGGTTTTCATATGCAAAATAAAATTTAAAAGCACATTTTCAATTGTATATGTCATGTTACTGGTTTAAAGTGTCTTTTAATAAAAAATAACATAACATCTACTGATTTTTAAGTTGTGGCATTTTAAAACGTATATTAGACAATAGACTTCTAAATAAAGCAGTAGTGACATTAATTTTGAAAACTTTCTTTGCTCACAGACATCTCTCGTAGCATGTAAGTACAAAAAAAGACATGTAATTGTTATCAAACGAGAGACAATGGCACAGAAGCCTGTCTTTTTCTCTTTCTCTTTCTCTTTCTCTTTTGTCTCTCTCTCTCTCTCTCTCTCTCACACACACGCACCTTTTATGACCTTCTGAAAAGCCAAGTCAGTGGGGAAATCAGATTCACTTAACTGTGTTACTAATTTAACAACAGTGATTCAGCTGTGACAAGAAAGGTCATAAAATGGGGCAAAACTCAATTGTCTTGCTTAGCCACAGAAACTTTGGACTCAGTTGTGTTTGTAAATTGAGGACTATCTGTAGTTAGTCCAGGAAATTCCAACGCTGTTAGTTTAACTAGGAAATTAAACAATTGGAGGAAAGCAATGGTATGCCAAGAAATTTGCATGGATCCATCTACAATATCAGGAGCTGGCCTTGACTTGATGTTATCTACATTATCTGATACATTTTAAAATTCTTTCATTCTGTCTGAGATTTATTGATCTGTATAGTATAATCCCTTATTTAGAGTGCTTCTCCCAGTTGCCTGCCCACATAACTTGAGTATTTCAGCCACTATAGATACCCGCACATTGAATGTGTATGTCTGTAACAGGTAAGCCTTCATATATTCAAGTAACATTAAGTTACATTAAGTTGCTATTCACAGGTAATTGGGAAGACTTATGTATTTCTTTTCCACATTTATGCTTAGAATATTTTGATTTCATAAGTACTGAAAACTTTATAGTCAATTTAAGAGATAAGAGATAACTTTTTTATTGTCATTTTTTTTACTGTGAGTACACTGGTCACATTAAAAATGAAATTCTGTTGCCTGCTCTCAAAAGAAAATGTATATCTGCCCAAACACACACATACAATAAACACACACACACACACCACTGTCCATTTTGAATATGTAGTGGAAAGAAGAAACTTCACAAGGTTGATGCTATATGGAACAAAACTGACTGAATCTAGATCAGGGGTGTCAAACTCAAGGCCCATGGACGAGATCGGTCTGGAAATAGTAAGGGACCGGCCCATGGTGCATCTGCTAGCAAAAATGGGGCATAGGTGCCCCCTTCTGCAACCACTTTTGGCCTACAGAACCATCCGGGAGGCTGTCCAGGCTCAAAATGGGGCTTCTGGAGTGGTCCAGGAGGTCTTCCAGGCCCAAAACAGAGCCTCCGGAGTCCTCTGGGAGGCCTTCCAGGCCCAAAACGGGCTCTGGAGAGCTCCAGGAGGCCGTCCTTGACTCATAAAAGGGAGGAAAAGTAAAATATTTTACCTTTCAGGCTTGCAGGATTCTGCTACTGTAGCCTATGCCAACAATTTTGTAGTTCTAGTCTTCCTATGGAGTCAGTTTCTTGATCTGGTCTCTCATAAGGTGATCAAGTAGATCAAGTAAGTATTAAAAAAAATCACAGAAATATATGCCTCCCTATTTTTTTTTATAAGTTTATGAAACCATGTCTGCGGAGGTGCGGTCCCATGTCATGCCATGGCCATGCCCACGATGGCCACGCGCCCACCGGCCCTCCAAGGTCAAACCCAATCCTAATGTGGCCCTCAATGAAATTGAGTTTGACACCCCTGATCTAGATGTTCTACTTTGAATACCACAAAGCTTCCTCCCAGAAGGTAACAAAGAAAAGCGGTCATGAGAGGATGTATAGTGTCCCAGACAATCCTGCGGACTTTGCTCAATCATTACTTATGTGCTATGTGCTAGATAGTAGGGAGTGAACTGCCAATGATCTTTTCTGCCATCCTCACCACTCTCTGCACTGCCTTTCTGTCTGAAGCAGTAATGCTTCCAGTATGATAGGGCGCTCTTGATCATCCCTCTATAGAAAGTGGTGAGGACAAGGGAAGGAAAATAAACTTTTCTCATGCGATGCAGAAAATGCAGGTGCTGTTATGCCCTCTTCACTAGTGTCTCACTTTTGAGCGACCAAGCGAGCACTACTCATTAGCTGCACACCCAGAAACCTGACGCTGCTAACCACCTCCACGGATGAATCATTAATATGTGGAGGTGTGTGGCTGTGCCTGCCTTTTCTGAAATCGACAATGGTCTCTTTAGTTTCTTCTATGTTTAAATGAGGTTGCTTTTGTTACAACAGTCCACTATACCCTCTACCTCCTTGCAGTAAGTACCTTTGTCATCTTGAATAAGGCCCACTACTGTTCTATTGTTCACATACTTCACAATATGGTTGGTAGTAAACCTGGCAAAACAGTCATGGGTCAACAGGATGAACTACAGCCCTGAGGAGGACCTATGCTCAAGAAAATGGTGTTAGAAATATTAGTCCCAACTCGCACATATTAGGGCCTCTCTGTAAGAAAATGAAGAATCCAGTTGTACAAAGGAGTATTAAAGACTAAAAGGCCTGGTTTGTTTACTAGATGTTGAGGGATGATTGTAGTAAATGCCGAACTAAAGTCAACAAACAGCGTTTGCACATGAGTGCATTCTGTTTAATAATTTAATACATTTATTTTTTATTTTATTTATATTTATTCAATAAGTTTAATAAGTTTCTGTTTAATAATTAAAAATTGCCTGAAAAAAATTAGATTTGTGGCCTTTTTGCTGATGGAATAGCTTCTGTATTAGAATTCCACCTGCCACTCCAGAAGGGAATTCAGGGATTCTCTGGAAGATTTGATAGTGGTTCAAGGTGGAAAAGAAGAAAGGAAGCCTGTTCACATAGCATGGACACAAGTGGTGATTACGTTATACCTACATGATGTAGCTGGATATACTTCACTATTGATTATTTTTTGTGTGTGTGACTTTAGGATCCAGCAGAAGTGGTGCCTCTTGGACAAAGAAGAGCTTGGTGCTGGTGTATGTGTTTTGGATTGGCTTTTATGCTTGCTGTTGTAATCCTTGGTGGTGCCTATCTGTACAAGTACTTTCAAATTCAGGTAAATGAAAATACATATATGACCAAGCTTTGAATTTTGTTGTTTTTAACTTACTAGCAATTGTCCAACTTGGCTTATCAGCTAAAGTCTTAACATCAAAAATAATTTTTAATATTTTTAAACTTGAGAAAATTAACTTCAATACAACATACCAGTAAATTCTG
Organism: Boaedon fuliginosus; assembly: GCA_027560395.1. NCBI lineage: Eukaryota > Metazoa > Chordata > Lepidosauria > Squamata > Lamprophiidae > Boaedon > Boaedon fuliginosus. The sequence continues at coordinate 41,072 of JANHGC010001649.1, forward strand.
AAAATACATTTAGATATAAGCTTAATGTTAGGAAATAGTTGCCCGTGTTCCTGCTGTGGAAATTTAGTCTTTTGGGATAATAACTCTAGAATGATTGTCTCCTTAGTTTTCAATTGGTTGAAGTTTTTCAACTTGTTGAAGTTTCTTACTGGTTTTTAATTAGAAATGTTGCGAATGGCAAATATATGATATGTACTGCCAATTGTCTCCAAAGGAAATGTTCTCAATATATTTTCAACCTGAATAAAATTATTAGCTGTATATACAAAATGTAAGTTGTTTAAAGTTATGGATGAAAAGTAATTTGTTAAATTTTTATATTAGAGGGGGGAGAGAATCAAAGTGTTTTTATTTATTTGTGATGTTTATCTCGCCTTTCCTTCAGATACGCCAAGCAACATATTTTTCAGTTCCAAACACTTTTACTTTTAAAGCTTAGAAACAAAACCTAAGGGAGAAATAAGCAGTGACCAGGACATCTGTCCTTTTTCTCCCAAGTGGCATCAAGTGTTACGACAGCAGAGAGGATATCTATTGCTCCTCTTTGTCAGTCAGATTCGGAAGGACAGCTAGCTCTCCTTTCTTGACTAGAAAGGCTACTTTTCTGGATGCAGTAGTTTGGGCTCCTTGTTAAGGCAGTATTTTTTTTCTGTATCATTATTTTGCTGTGATCACCTGTGCAGTTTAACAATGTTTTTGAATTCACCAGCTATAGGAACAGGCTAATGTTGAAAAGTTAATTGAAGACTACGGGATATAAAATTGTCTTGAGTGTTCGATCCAAACAGCCTGGTGGTATCTTCATCTAACATCCTTGTGAAGTTAAAGTAATTTTCTGGGACACAGCATGCAGTCAAACTAATACCGTGGGCTGGCTTGTGCAACACATTGGGCTAAAATACAGTTTGTTTCTTTGTGATTTCATACACAATTAGTCTAGAGCTAAAAATAACTTGTGATTCATTTTGCTCATAGTTTGCTTGTGCATTAGCAAAAGAAAGGCAGTATTCACCATAATAATGTTAAAGTGCATATGTATGACTTGCTGAAGAATGTTGGTTGATTAAATTAAGCTATCCAGTGCCATCTTAATCTCATTATGTTGGCCATATAAACATTGCTAGTGGTTGACCTGAACTTCAGAATATAATTTCTATGTCTACTAAGGCAACCAGAATTCCCAGCTGCTGTTATCTAGAATTTCAAATAACAACTGGTCATTCTCTGGTCAGTTTTAGATTGATGGATACAAAATAGTTTGACTCAGAGCCCTGGGTGATTTCTGAAGGGGTTTGGTATTTTTTACCTTGTTTGCCAGCAGATGTTCTGGATAGTTGATACTATCATTCCTAACCACCTTTTTCCTCCCACAAATGACAAAAATGGACAGGAACTGAAGTGGAAGCAGCAATTTTGGGTGTTTAGAGATAGCTTAATAGTGGGAAATAGCTTGTCTTTCAATGGACCTCTTTTCTTATTCTTAAAAGTTGAAAAAATGTATATTGCAAAGAAGTTTGGCCTTTTTTGTTGGCAAATTTTGCTGATGTAGTTTTAAAATCCTCGGTATCATTTGTGGCCTACAGAACGCTCGCTTTTGTGCTAAGCCGCAATATGGATTTTCATTTTTAATTTTTGTTCTTTGTGTTGTCTGAACCAAAACCAAAATGGTTTTGCTTATCTGAATAACAGCAATGTAATCAACCAGGGTTCATTTAATAATTAAACAAATAGTTATGAAATTTATATGAACCTATCCTAAGGTTTTATAATAATTATTACTTAATGGTTGGCCAGTACGAAAAATTGTAAGTTCAAACTACAACATATCTTTTCGGATGATACCGGTAGATAATAATCTTCCTCTGATAATAAATTCTGCTCTGAATCTATATCTATAAAGAGAGCTCTTTGTTTGTGTGTGCTCTATACAAACTCGCATTTCTCCACCAATTTACCTCAAACTTGGCAGATAGGTAGCAAAGCGTAGTAAGAAAAGCACTGTCAGGGTTAGCAAAGGGTAGGTGCCCTTTTTGACCCCTTTTTTTGGGCGCAAAGAGGAAACTCTTCAATAACAAGCAGCAACTCTCTACTGAGTATGTGACTGAGGCACAATATTCAAACTGAGGTGCCATGTTTTATACATATAAATTACAGATTTGCCCCAGCGGCAACAGGCCCAAGACACACGGAGCAGCCCACCCCGCCAAGTAAGGTCGCCTGCGATGTTGGAGGGGGCACGGGGGCTTAAGAAGGCCCACAAATGGCTGCGGCCCAGTGCCCCTGTCAAGCCCCGGCTGCCTGTCCTCACCTGGCCTTTCGTCAGAGACGGCCTTGCGGGAGCAGAGATGTCTGAGGGGGCGTTAGGGGCTTCAGAAGGCCCACAAATGCTGTGACACAAATATATAGAACAGAGGTGTCCAAACTTGACTCCTTTTTGAGTCTCCCACATCTTGGCTTTTCTATAAATGTGAATGCTCAACAATATTAAAGCTGTGTTGGATTTTTTTTTATTTCTTATGGCGGTAAGTAGAAGATGGAAGAAGAGAAACCCAGCCTCCCAGGATGACTGCTTTAAAAAATCACATGAATTATAACATGCAGATTTCTTAATACAAGGAATTCTAAACCATTTCTTCCGTAACATTTGTAAACCAAGTGCAGCCATATTATCACCTTATATCAGTGATAGAGTTGTTCATAACATGGTTTCCTTTACTCTCTTTTGCAAGGGTCTCCAAACTCGGAAACTTAAAAAAAATTATTATACACATCATCTTTATATACAGAATTGAAGTGACCTATCTTTCCCATCACCATTTTTATCCATCTTTTTTTAGCATATCTCTATACTTATATACAGTTTATATCCTATACAAGTCTTATTTGTTCGCCATAAAACATACAGTTTCCTTTCTTATTCTTCGTTTTTGTTTAGTCTTCCCATCCAGTTGTACCATAGATCCTAAGAGTTATAAAAGTCTGTGTCTCCTTTATCTTTTAATCTCCTTGCTAGCCTATCTGATTCAGCACAATCAAGTATTTCGTTAATCTTTCCGCTATTGGAATCATTTCTTATTTCCAGTATTGTGCGAAAAGCATCCTTGCTGCTGTGATAACATTTACAAGTAACTATATAGTAGATTTCATTGAATTATTTTATTCCCCCGGTATTATCCCTACCAAGAATAGTTCCGGTTTCAGTTCAACCTAGATGCCCAGCACTTCCTCTAGTAACTTTTTGACCTTTGCCAAGTATCTCTTCACTACTGGGCATAACCACCACATATGATAGTATTTATTTATTTATTTATTTATGTTCGTATTTATACCCCGCCTCTCTTCACCCAAGGGGAACTCGAGGCGGCTATGTCCCTTCGGAAACTTTGAGACATGCCTGGCTGAGGCATCCTGGGAATTGAAGTCCAGAAGTCTTGAAGCTGCCATTTTGGAGACACTGCTCTTTTAGAATGGAGGCAATTTTACCTCAACGTCACGGAACTCCTGATGTTCATCACTAATCTTTTAAATCTTTCTTTCTTTCAGTGCTGAACCGCGTGAGGAATGAGCTCTTCAACAAGTTGGAGGCCAACGAACAACTGGTCAATCAGATCAATGACCAGCTGGATCAGTACAGTTCAGATCTGATGGACCTACGAGACGCCCTGAATGAAGCAGTAAATAAAACCCGACAGACAGAAGATCTCAACAGCCTGAACCGTAATCACTTAGAGGAAACCCAGGTAAAAACTGAGATTTTGGGCTGCAGAATAAGCTACTGTGCCCCAAGGGATTTGGGGTATACAGGTGGTCCTTGACTTACAGCCATTTGTTTAGCGACCATTCGAAGTTACAACAGCACTGAGGAAAGTAACTTGGTCACGTAACGTGACCATGGGGATGCTGCAGCAGCCATGAGTGCGAAAAACAGACATAAGTCTCTTTTTTTCAGTGCCATTGTAACTTTGAATAGTCACTACACGAATGGTTGTAAGTCGAAGAATCAGAACAATAAGGGAATCGTTCTGCAGGTGGAATACAGAGAATTTTTTTTTAAAAAAGAGAAAAAAGAAAAAGAACTAAAACAACAAATATATATTGTACCAAATGGAAACTTGGGATGTATATACGGATGATGAGCAGTCCTGGAGTTTTATGATCAGACTTTGCACATTATTTGCGCGTTAGTCTTTCACGTTCTCTCGTGTCTTAACAGCAAAAGGGAAAGGAAATGGTGAAACAGTATGACGCGATCCAGGCTACTTTGAGAATGGCGAAAGGCTCCTTGGGGAAAATCTCTGAATTTCTGCAGATGGTTATAAATGCGAAAGAGGTAAGTGGTGTAAACACGGTGCTTCTCTGGGGAAGAGAAATGGCACGTGTGGCTCTAGGAACCTAGGAAGTGGGCATGTAAAAAATAACAAAAGGATGCGATCTTCCCAATACCTTTAGTCCTTGACTTACAATAGTTTGTTTAGTGACCGTTCAAAGTTACAATGGCACTGAAAAAAAGTGACTTTTGACCATATTTCACACGACCGTTGCAACATCCAAATTTACTGACAGGGAGAACAATCCACCCGTGTGACAGAAGTTGCCTTCGGAAGTTGTGGGAGCTTCATTGGAAGCTTTCAAGAAGAGACTGGACTGCCATTGGTCAGAAATGGTGTAGGGTCTCCTGCTTGGGCAAGGGGGTTGGACTAGATGACCTACGAGGTCCCTTCCAACTCTGTAATCTGTTAAAATCTGTTAATCCCCATGGTCAGGTGATCAAAATTTGGATGCTTGGCAACTGTCTCATATTTATGACGGTCGCAGGGGCCCAGGGTTACATGATTACTTTTTGTGACCTTCTGACAAGCAAAGTCAATGGGGAAGCCAGATTCACTTAACAACCATGTTACTCACTTAACAACTACAATGATTCACTTAACAACTGTGGCTAGAAAGGCCGTAAAATGGCGCAAAACTCACTTAACGCGTGTTTCACTTAACAACTTACATTTTGTGGTCAATTGTGGTCATAAATCAAGGACTATCTGTAACTGTTTCATGAATATTACAGGTAGTCCTCAATTTAGGACTACAATTGAGCCCAAACTTTATGTTGTTAAGTGAGAAATTTGTTAAGTGAGTTTTGCCCCATTTTACGACTTT
>JANHGC010001649.1:69719-86284 GCA_027560395.1 Boaedon fuliginosus
CGCCATTTGGTGCCAAATTCAATTTTTGTATTGAGCACATACAAACTCTTTTCTTTGCTTTATATATATAGATTTTTTCCCCGATGGCCAAGTTTTTTATTTATATATAAACATTTTGAATACAGTGTATTGTCTGGGCATACCAGTTTACAAAATAAAATAAAAGGAAATAGTAACATATATGCTAATAACAATAGTAATACAGCAGAATGATTTAACCATATTTATAATTATGTTATCTTAGTTGTAATCCTATTGATGATATTAGAATAATAGAATAGTTATAAACTTATGTTATATAGTTATTACTTACAGTTATGTTCATGTTTAATTTATGGGAGCCCTCCCTATCTTGTCACCCCTACGAGGTGACGTTTGGGTCCAAGGGGCCTCCAGGCAGGCAGAAATCAGCTGGGCTTTGCGGAGCGCCGCTCAATGTAGCTGTCCCGCTCCGATGTCAACCTGTTTTATCATTATAAAGAGTAATGTAACATTATCAAGCATTTAATTAAAGATTGTAAGAGAAATCCTTCTGTAAAAGAATAATAATATTAATATTAATAAACTTGTCTAAAGACTTATCAGATCACAGAAATTGCTCAGCTAGCTAGCCAGGCCTATGATTTTAAGTACTAAAATATTTCTAGCATGAAAAAACCTGAGAAACACATGGATGTTGAAGTGTTTCTGGCATAAGCTGAAGATCATGTTAGACAAAGTAATACCTGTGAGATATCAATATGAATGACAACCAGCTTTATATGTCTACCCAAGGCCACTTGAGTGATGCCATGGAAGCAGTTGGGGACTAGATGGGCTCCAACTCAATCCTAGAAAGATTGAGTAGTTGTAGTATTTGGGTCCTTTGGAGACTAGATTATTCCATGTTTAACTCTGGATGGGTAGCTCCAGATAGACCCAGTGCGTAATCTGGGGGTCATCCTAGACTCATGGCTCCTGCTTAAAGAGCAGGTGGTGACCATGCCTAGGAGAGCTCTTGTGTCCCTTTGGGTGGTGCACTAGTTTTGCTCATTCCTGAACTGGGAGGCCCTGCTCACTGTTACCCATGCCCTTGTAACTTCTTGTTTAGATTACTGCAATATGCTCCATGTTGAGTTGCCCTAATGAGCAATCAGAAACCATAGCACATGTAACAACATTATTATGTGAGCTGCATTGGTATATTTTCAGGTGCAATTTCAGGTGCTGGTTGTCAAATTTTATTTGGGACTCAGTTACCTGAAGGTTCCACCTTTTTCTAAGAGTATCTAATTCTCAAGTTAATTAGCATAGATTTTGCAAAATATCACTAAGATTAATATTTTAAGTATATAGTTCTCTTCAATGGCTTTGGGTACATTCCCATGAAAGGATATGCAAATAAGAGGCATGTACTTTTTATTATTTGGTGCAGTATAAAAGAGATAAAGGGATAAAAGTGAATTTAGCACTTTATTTAAAGAAAGGTTTAAAGTTCCATGTGATGTATTTCCAAAAGTATGTTATACACTGAAGTATTTTTTGGCTCATACGATAAAGTATGTTATAAAAGTCATGGTATTGTGTATGATTTTTTTGTATCAGCATTGAATTTTGTTTTTCTTTTTCTTTTTGGATGCTGGCCATAGTAGACTTTTTAAAATAGCACTGTATAATTAAATGGTCCACAAAATTGGCAGAAGAGATTAAATAATTTGTATTGGTAGCTTTATGTTTCACTTATAAAATAATATTTTATTTACTATTTCAGAGGTACAAAATTGGAGTAAGGTTATACTATCGAGTGATGGAATCCTTATTAAAGTCGGTATGTTTTCAGTATATTATTTTTTTTATAATAATCTATACGTTAGCTTTAAAATGCTATGCTAAATTTTTAGTTATGTATCTGTTACAGGAAGAAAAACGTCTGTCAGTTCATAATTTCAGGTATGTTTACTAAAATATTATTTAGATATCTCTACTTTGTAAAACTGTTTTAGAATGCTTATATGGTAAAAAGTTGTTAATGAGGTATGTTATTATTTTTTTTACAGCAAACTTTTGAATAACGACGTTTTCCATATCTCTCTGCTGGCTTGTGCTCTTGAGCTAGTCATGGCTACATATGGCAGTAAGTTCAAATTAACTAGAAGCGTTATCAAGCAAACTTCTTTTCCCAAAGCATTTTGTGCGATAGGGGATCTACCATCTATAAAATGTTATTTTAAACGTAAAGTATTGTAACTTTACTCAGCATAACAACTAATTTTACACGTGACTTTGTTGCTCCACATTAATCAGTTGTGTTCTCCTAAGCTTCAAGAAATGCTTCACAGAACGTGAACACGGAGACAGACTTGTCTTTTCCATGGATCATCAACATCCTGGATTTGAAAGCCTTTGAATTATACATGATTATTGAAAGCTTCATCAAAGCAGAACCAAGCTTGACCAGAGAGATGATAAAACACCTGGAAGGCTGTGAGCACAAAATTATGGAATCGCTTGCATGGCAATCAGTAAGTTGTTTTCTAAACAGATAACATGGTATTTGTACGTCTACGTTCCCTAAAATTATTTTTATTGTATAGTTTATTGAATGAACTCTGAATTTACATTAGGACAATTTTGTAATCCAAGTGAATTAGGAGTTGAAGTGATACCCATTTCCTCACTAGAAGGCATATACATTTTCTATTTCTTTATAATAGTTTTGCTTCTCTACAGTTGTTGGGATTAGTTGTTGGGTTTGCATCTGTTCCTTAAAGTGAATTGGAAGGTTATAAAAAACAAGGTAGCAACTTGAACAGGTCAAAAGCACTTGTCTCAGGGATTTCTTGTCAGTTCAGTATTGGTCCCCTTTGGGGCATCCTACTTAGGCCTATACATACTCCTTCCTCCCCTTGTCTTTGTTATAGGACAGTTACACATAATTTGAATTTAAAAAGGATGTAAAGGGGGGGAAGAAAAGTATCTTCATTAGATTTCAAAGACCATGACTAAAGAAATCAAATGTAAGCTTCTTTAACGTATTGTTTAGAAAAAAAAAGAGTGCATAACTCACTTGCAGAAATCAGTATTGGATTGTTTAAATAATATTGAATAATGAAAATTGTTCTCAACTCCACCTGCCTTTATGCACAGAATATCTCTGCTTATCTAACAATAAGGGGCATGAATGTTGGTTTCTCTATTTTTTCGGTTTCAGAACCATGGTGTATCATCATACAGTAGTACAGGTAGTCCTCGACTTATGACTACAATTGAGCCCCAAATCTTTGTTGTTAAGTGAGACAGTTGTTAAGTGGGTTTTGTCCCATTTTATGACCTTTCTTGCTACAGTTACTAAGTGAATAATTGCAGTTGTTTTGTTAAGTGAATCTGGCTTCACCATTGACTTTGCTTGTCAGAAGGTTGGAAAAGTTGATCATATGACTCTGTGACACTGCAATGGTCATTAGTATGAACCAGTTGCCAAGCCCCTGAAATTTGCTCACATGATCATGGGGATTGCTACAAGCATTGTAACAGTGAAAAACGATCACAAGTCACTTTTTTCAGCGCCGTTTAACCTTGAACAGTCAGTAAATGAACTGTTGTAAGTCGAGGACTTCCTGTAAACTAAAGGAAGAAATAAAGCAATAAATCTTCATTTTTGCCATAGACCAGCATCATTAAATGAAGGACAAAACATGACTTTTCCACTTTCTAGTTAAGCACTAAAGCAGTCAAAAGATGGCTGTTTTACCTGGAAGGGGACCAAAATGATTAACAAGGTAAATTCAGCATTGGAAGTCTTGGATCCTAAGAAGTAAATAAGATTAAATAAATAAATAAGATTAAATAAAATCTTATTACCGGTACTTCCATAGTGGTCTACTGCAGGGGTCCCCAACCCCTGGGCCACGTCCTGTTCAGAGCCAGGCTGAGGGAGTGATGCGTGAGCATGGTGGAAGAGCATGCACATGCAGTTCCATTTGTGTGAGCTGTGGGCACGTGTGCCTGCTGCTTACACAAATGGAGCTGCATATACTCGCCCGCCGCTTGAATGGAACCATCCTCTTTCTTCCTCCCACACTAGTCCACAAAACCGGAAAAGTTGGAGACTGCTGGTCTACTGTTTCAAAGACTTAAGTATTTTAAGCTAATAACAGTATTATAATTTTTCAGTTTACAGATTTTATACTGGGTTTAATTACTTCTGAAAGTGTTAAGTCCAAATGCATGCAGATAATCCTGATGATCAAACATTATTTTAACTCTACAAAGCTGCAGTAACAGAAAAAAAGAAATCTAAGTGATTTTCATAGAATATATCAAGATTTTCTGGTTTTAGCTGTATTCACAAATGTTTTTAATTATGTAACTAATCCTTAGCTACTACTATGTTGATAAAACCAACTTATAGATGCTGTTATACCTCCCAAGTCTCTCAGTCTAATTTAAGCTTCTTTTCAATGTTGAAGGCCTGCTTAATCATCCTTTTCCAGAAACTGATTTGTAACATTTAATCCAGTGCTTTCTCTGCTTTCACAAGGACATAAGTGGCATTCCGTGTTGCTCTCTCTTTTAGTGTTTCCTAAGATACTTGAACAGATCTTGGAAATCTTAATTTTATTTATTTTTATACCTATAAAAGAGAAGTGTGTATGTGTGTTTATATGTGCTCTATATGCTCCTACACGCTGAAACCAATCTCCCCCAAACTTTGCACATACATATCTTGGGGTTGTAAGATTAGCACTGGGGGGGGGGGTCACAAATGCCTTTGGGGGTCTGCACCCCTGAAAAAGGTTGCCAAAGTGCACACCCCCACCCACATTTCACTGCCAAGCTCAACTACACTTGTGCAGAGGGCTCCAGGCAACAAGGCAAATCGGATGCTCTCCAGCCAATAGAGGCAAGGCATGCAAATCGGGCAAAGAACGCTGGGAATGTAGGCTGCAGCATTCCCTGCTTGCAGCATATCGCAGCAAGGCATAAATAAAGGAAAGGAAAGAACACCATAACACATAGAGCTACTAACAGTTTCAGGTCCAACTATACCCAGACAACGCCGGGTTATCAGCTAGTAGTTTATATAACTTAAGTATTAGATGCCTACATACTTTTTTAAGTGTCCAAGATGCTGAGATACAGGCCTATCTTCTGTACTGATCTTGTTCTTAAGTGTATTCACATCAGATGAGGGACAGATTAAATCAGGAATCTTCATGTTATTAGACCCTATTAAAATTCTACCTATTAGCTTCTTGCAATAAAGGAATCTTGCTTCCAATGATAAAGCAGGCAGATAAATCTAGAGGGGTACTCTTAAACATCTGGCAAATGCTTTTTCTAATGCAAGTAGAGATAGTCCTTGACTTAGAACAGTTCATTTAGTGATGATTCAAAATTAAACAGCACTGTGAAAAGTAACTTATGACCATTTTTACATTTATGACCACTGTGGCATCCCCATGGACATGTGATAAAAATTCAGATGCTTGGGAAGTGACTCATATTTACGATGGTTGTAGTGTCTTGGGGGTCAGGTGATCACCTTGTATGACCTTCTCCATTGACAAGGAAAGTCAATGGGGTAACCAGATTCACTTAACAACCATGTTACTAACTTAGTGGTAGTGTTTCATTTAACAATTGTGGCAACAAAAGTAATAAAATGGGACAAAACTCAGTGAGACAAATGTCTCACTTAGCAACAGCAACTTTGGGCAATTTTTGCAGTTGTAAGTTGAAGACTACCTGTAATAGTTTTCAACAGCAAGATAATGTTATAGAAAACCATGTGTCCCGAAGCTAACCAAGTACAATTAATCTGAAAGTTCATAATCTTTTCCTCTTTGAACTTCTATTGCAACTGCCTCTTTAATTTTTCTGGGGATACGTCATTCCTCTATCTGAGCTTCTTGATATTATCTTGTGCAGAACTAAATCATATCCTTGTCTGTAATGAAAGCCAGGAGTTCATTTTACTTCTGACTTAGTGGTGAAACTACCTCTTTATGTCAGTCAATTTGGAAGAAGGCGTGAATATTTATTTATTTATTTAGATTTATACCCCACCTCATTTCCTCGGTCAAAGGGAACTCGAGGCGGCTACATATAATAGGATGCAAAGTTACTAGAAAACTGACTTAAAAATAATAGAATGCGGGAAATTAGTTTCTGATAAATGTGTGAGTGCTTATATGTGTATATGCATGAAATAACTTTATATCTAAATGGACATGGACATACAGAAAGTTAGATAGATATTATCTTTAGATATGTTAAATATTTCAATCTTTGCTATTATATTTGGAGAAAAAAATAGTTTTTTAGAATAACAGATTTAAAAACCAATGAATGAATGAATTTAGATTGCATATTTTGGAACATTATTTACAAGATATTGCTCTGAATTTGTAATAATATTTATTAGCAGAGACAATTTAATACTTGCTTTAAGTCAGTGTTTCTCAAGCTCGGCAATTTTAAAATATGTGAACTTCCAGAATTCCCCAACCAGCATGATGAATTGGAGAAATTCTGCATTTCTGGTTGACTGAATCATAGGAAAAAATCCTGGCATGGATAGGGAAAAAAATTGTATTTAGAATCCTAAAGTCTCCAAAGAAATAATGTGTAAAATACAAAGAATAAGGAATGATTAAAGTTGCTTACCGAAGCTACTTTAATGTTTATATAAACAAACGCACATTGTGACTTGTAGAACATAGTTGTAGCATTGTCCAACGCAAAGTTTTCCTGTGGTAGTTTGCTAACTAGAAATATTTCAGAGTAAAATCTGGCTCATGGCCATGTGCTATATTTATTTTGTAAGAAATATGTTTGGTTCCTGTGAGGCCTAGAGGGTTAGGTGGAATTAAAATGGCAGATTGCTGGAGGCCAGCTCTTAAGGTTGAATACTCTAGTTGCTCCTAAATGAGAAGTGGCTTTGCATGCACATACATGCAGAGACAACTGGGTGTAGCTTCCAAAAGAATTGTGTGGACCTTATAAATAAAATTGTTGCTTTAATTAAAGAGTCATGTGTTCCTACATGTTGGAAAAATCTCTTGAATGCTTCACTCCGCCTTAATCATAGCTTTATAGTGAAGATGATTTCTTGCACATTTTGCTTTTGAATAAGAATTATTAACATATTTGTAATTTACTATGTTTTGATATTGTTTGTAGCCAGAAGTGCCTTTCTCCAATTGAAAATTATGTGCCAATTCTACTTATTACTGATGCGGTCTTTTTTCATACGAGTGTTAATTCGTTTATGATTTGATTATTGTAAAATTTTCTGTAAGACACTGAGCTTTTAAAATCACTGAGAGTATAAAACCAACTGATTATTGGTCTGTTTAAGGTGAAATAGCTTATTTTTCTGGTAAAAGTTGCTAAGCAATTAATGGCTGCTCCAGATAATAGTTTCCAAGTGAAATTGTGCATGAAAATCCATGTGAGCTCTCACAGCTATCTAAAAGAGCTAAAGAGTAAAATTAAAGGGAACAAATGTGTAAAAGTATAGACCAAAAGGAAAAAATATTGGAATCTCACCATAGTTTACTCACTTATATTATTTTTTAAAACTATGGATTACTCAGTATGCCACAAATAGCCAGGTATTCAAAAATCCCTAAGTTGTGAAGTTTATAAATCAAAATGAATTTTATACATATATATCACTACAGGTAGTCCTCAACTTACAAGCATTCATTTAGTGACCATTTGAAGTTACAACAGCACTGGAAAAGCAACTTATGATTGTTTTTTACACTTTTAAGGCATTTGTGGCATCCCCAATCATCACATAATCAAAATTCAGACTTGGTAACTGGCATGTATTTGATGGTTCCAGTGTTTTGCAACCCTCTGACAAGCAAAGTCAATGGGGAAGCCAGATTCATTTATCAACTGTGTTACTGACTTAACAACTGCAGTGATGCACTTAACAACTGCTGCAAGAAAGGTTATAAAGCTTAGCAACAGGAATTTTGGAGTCAATTGTCATACGTTGAGAACTACCAATATAGCTAGGTTCATATTTTAAGCTAAAACTAAGTGAACAATATCTTATGTTGTGAACTTAGTGTATTAATTGTCCCCTATTATTACTAGCTAAAACAATTAAAAAATACCACAAGTTATCTACCTAGGAAAGATGGATTTATGTATCTTTCTTAGGCAATGATCCCCAATGTTTGTGGCCTGGCGGCTTGGTTGTGGGGGAGAGGGGAACAGGATAGTCGAGTGGCAGGCCAGTGTACACATACGCAGCTTCACTTGTGCGAGCGGCACGGCGGCACACATGCACCTGATTGCTGGCCAGTCTACCACTCACACAAATTAATCTACGTGCACGTGCGCTCTGGTCAGCCACTCGCACCGCCAAATTACGAATAGGCCATGGCACAGTAGTCAGCTATGGCCCAGAGGTTGGGGATCCTTGTTCTAAGGTACAATATAATTCCAGTTTTTTGCTGCAATTAACTAACATACTTCCCAAAAATATATCTGAAAATGTCATAGTACTCTGTCTTAAAAGCTATGCAAATATTGTTTTCTCGTTCACAGTAGGAATTTTGGAGATAATAATATCTCACTTAGAACTTGTTAATTCTGTGTGAGAGTTGAAGGTTATATTTAATACTTCATAAGTTAAATAAACAAGATTTTACCAAGTTTCAGTTTTGTAAACAATCACCATAAACTATTTCTCTTCATTTTTACATGGTAGAATATTATTCCACGGTCTTTTCAATAGTGAATTATCTTTAAACAAAATATTAAATTGTCAATGATGTTAATATTGGTATTGGCAACATAGAAAGAAAACAATTTATTGGGTAATAAGGAAAGCTGTTAGCACTTTATTATAACACTTCCTTTTCCTAAGATATTGAATAAAAAAAATTCTATTAAATTCACACAGAATGAAATATTTTTCAATTTGATGATATAAATTTCATGAATCGACACCTTACAGATTAAAAATAGCGTTCACAACTTTTAAATTAAATATAAACCATTTATATTTGTAGAAAAAGAATATTTATAGGTTAAACACTCTATTTTCTAACTCTGTCAACACGGTTTATATAGTAGATTCAATGTCCAGTACTCTTGCTTTTAATGCTTGGGATCGAACTTGAGTATCAGAAACTTGAGTTTCAGAAAATCTCTGTCTTCTAGTTGATGAAGTTTTCATTTTTATTGAATTTTGAATACTGCTTGAAATAAAATAATATATTATAGGGTCAAAACAACAGTTTGAAACAGCAATACACAGAGTGATTGGATACATAACTCTAATAGTAGTAACAATTGAACAATTAATCCATGCCTGGGTTCTCATGAGGGCATAAAGTATCAGAGTGAGGTTAAATGGAACAAAACAGAAACAGAAAATCAGTAAGTGAACGAGTATCATTCGTAGAACTTTTTTTTTACTTAATTTATTCCTGGTCAGTGTAATTGGCTTATTTAATGTCCTTATAACTATTGCAGAGCACGTCACATTCAGTATGAGAGGAATAAAAAAGCCCACAGTTTCAATGAAAATAATAATTCTTGAAAGATAGGTTTTCCAAGTTTTTTCAGAAAAGTGTTCAAAACATGTATTGTGTGTCCATCCTTCAGTACTAACATGAGCATTGGTGGATTGAAAGAAACTTGCTGGTATGCTTCCTGTTGTCACAATTATCCAAATTATAACGCAGATGATCTTTGCATTTCTTTTTGTTCTGATGGTCTTTGACCAAAATGGATATACAATTGCTAAAAAACGGTCAACGCTGATACTGGTTAAAAACAAAATGCTCCCATACATGTTTGTATAAAACAGTGTGACAGAAATCTTGCATAGTGCATCTCCAAATGGCCAGTCTTTTGATGCAAAAGAGTAAATTTTGAATGGTAATGTGAACACAAAAAGGAGATCTGATATTGCTAAATTAAGCATGTAAGTTGTAGTTTCATTTCTGATTTTTAGTGTGCACGTAAAGATGTAAATAGCAACACAGTTTGATATTAAACCAAGGACAAATACCATACTAAACACACAGCCATATAAAGTATATTTAAAGGAGTCTTGAATAGTACAATTGGAATTTGCCACCATAATGACAATTTAATTATTTATAATCAGAACATTCTTCAGTAAGTCTGTACCTTTGTAATAGCTGTAGTAAATCCTCAGATGGTTTATAAATCTAGTGTTTCCCTTCACTTGGGTCCACATTATTTGAAATTTTCATAGTTCGGTAAGCCAGTTCTATTTATCAGTATGTCATTCCTTTCTTCCAAAAATATTAGTTGTTCGTGTTCACAAATTTAGACAGTAGTAAATTTCAGAAATAAGGAACATTGTCCTTCAAATTGATTAAAATCCAAAATACAATTTCTTCAAATGTTGAGATTGCTCCTCCTCATTCACTGGAAAAATATTGGAAATAAAAGAAATATTACAAATACAATCCTTTGTAAGCTTAAATTAAGTAACTTTGAAACTTCTGGCAAAGTAGACGTCCAGGTTTCATCACTGTGTTGCAGTTTTCAATCTTCTTGTCGTTGAACTGTACGATGGAATAAAATTCCGAAGCATGTCCTTTCTTGCTGAATTTCAGCTCCCTCCTCAGATGCTCCTCTGCTATTATGCATTTCCGTCTTCAGAGAAGATTAAACAAAAAGCCCTACCCATGCTTACTCAACTTACATGATAACATCACAGGAAGAAGGGGCTGAGCTACAAAAGGTTTCCGTTTTCAATTCTGCTTTAAGGTGTTTAGTTGAAAAGATTTTAGTCACAAATATTTGTATTAGAAAGTATGCATATAACTCAGTATGATAATCAAAACCTCCTTAATTCTCTTGAAATCTTTGCTAGACTGAACTTATTTTAGAGACACTTTATTAGTCTTAAACGTAAGTGTTTTTCTGTAGTAAACGTAATATATGCACATTATTTAAAGCTTGTTGTAAAGGCATGTTTGCCACATTCATGCAATGAAGTACGGAATGGGACCTTCAGGCTCCCACCTTTGGCCGCGCCTCCTTTGCCTCCAGCCGCCTGGCCCAGCCCATTCACAGCCCCTGTTCTCCTCTGCTGGCCCTCCCCTGGTGATTCTCCCTGGCCAGTGGACCTCTGGCCCTACGTCCCTTGCCCTTCAGCTCAGCCCATTCGTCGAGACTCTGTTTGTCCCGAGAGTTTCACTCCACGGGACAAAAAGCCGCCAGCCAATTTGGTAGCAGGCGCCAACAATAGGGCTGGGAAAGATGATCAAGGGGGCTGGAAGGGGGATGTGATTGGTGACAAGTTATGGAAGAGAGCAAGGGTGGCAGAAGCAAATGCAGCCTGCATGTGGCTGGTGCTAGTGTTGGGAGGAGGAAACAGGCAAACGCTGCCCGGGTCTTGCTCCTGGGGGGCTGTGGGCAGCAGATAAGCAAGCGCTGCCTGCGTGCAGTTTGTGCTGGTTCTGGGAGGAGGAAGCAGGCAAACACAGTTTGCGTGTTGCTGCTGGGGTGGGGGGCGGCAGGGCATTGGCGTTAAACACAGCTGCTGGCGGTGTGTATGGGAGGTATCAAATGGCATGGCATGCAATGGAGGAGCAACTGAACTGCCCGTTTGGTGTTAAGCCCGAGTCTTAGTGGCTTCCTGTTTCTACCCCCTTCCCATTTTCACCCCCGCCATTGTCCCCCCAACTGGACTCCGGCCTGACGCCTAGCGGCCTGTTCGGCTGCTGCCTACCCCAACCCCTGCCTGCCTGATGCCGAATGGGCAGTTTGGCTGCCCTCCCACCGTATGCCGCCACCTTTTGACCCCCATACCACCAGGAGTGGCACACAGACAGCGTTTTCCTGCTTCCTCCTCCCAGCACCAGCCATGTGCAGGCAGCTTTTGACACACACACCCTCCCCCCCGGAAAGTCTATAAATATTTTTTCTTGGTGCTGTATGATTATAGATTTTTCAAAACATTTAATTTTTTTTTGCACTAAACTGCTATATTTTCTGAGCTGGCATTTCCTTGTTGATTCAAATGAGCTTTAGAGTTTGAAACCAGCTACTTTGAAACCAGTCTTTATTTCATTAAAACCTTAATGTTTCACCTTGATTTCCTATACATGTATATGTAATAGCTAAATAGAGGATGCTTAATACTGTGGGACAGAATTTAATATATTTAACTTCATGTACAAATGTGATTATCTAAATATTTTCCCTAGATAAAAGTGAAAGGTACAAAGTCCTAGGTGTGTAGGGTGTGGCTCTGCTTAGTAACATTCCGTGAAAATTCACCTCTACAGTGCTGGATTATCTGAGCAGATCAAGTGAATTTATATGAATTTTATGGCATCTTACATGTTGTGTGGCCATTCATAAAACTTGACAACAGCTTATTGAACATACATTGGATGGAAAGAACTTCTGTTAGATTTTAAGTGTTTTACCAATTTGTCTTTGATCATAAATACTATAGATATGACTGTATGTACTACTTTAAAATCCAATTATGAAACTTATAGCCAAGCACCCCTGGGTGGTGGAATTGTGCTATATCTCACTTAGAAGAATTGATATGGCATTTTCTATAAACATGCTATTATCTTTTAAAACTTCTGAGGAAGTGCTGAAAACAATGTACACTTATTTTTAAGTAATGGTAGTTTGGATTTCCCCCCCAGAAAAGTAATATCTTTGTATAGATACTTTTTTACTTGGGTGCCGCTTTTGACCATTTCCTTATTATATTCAAAAAATTCTAGACAAAGACTCAAAATAATGCAGTTTGCCTACCTCGAGAACTAGTACTACAGCATTTCTGAAGAGGTCTTTGTATGTCATGGTCTGTCATTATTTTGGTGGTTTAGATTATTCAACTAGTCAGTTATTAGAAAAGTTGACTTAGTATAAATGAATTTCTGTGTACAAAGTTGGAAAGAATAGTGTAAACTGGTTGTACTTTTAAGTAGTTTACTCACTTCATTCTGTACATAATCTCTCATATTTTCTACTTAATAATAGAATATACGGTATTATTTGCAAAATTTCCAAAATAATAAAAGTTTAATTTTGGGAGCCTCCATAGTAGGGTGACTTAAGCTAGAAATAATAAAAGCTACTTTGATTGTTTTTAAATCAAATGTTGTTAAGTGAGGTAGACAAGTGCAGCATTCAGTGAGCCTCGAGGTTGTTTCATTCCATTTCAGCGATGATTTTGGTTCCTTCCCAATTCTTAGAGAATATTTCATCACCCCTGAGCATGCTTAGTTCTTACCAGCATTTTGAAAAAGTTTGAATATCACAGCTTGCCCTTTTGGTAACATTGCGCAATATTATTGTTCTAATGTGTGATATTTGTGAATTGTTTTACTACATATTGCTTGGGCATTTTCCTTTATATGGCCTTATCTTCGTTCCAGAGTTAAATAAGAAGTATTCCTTTGAATCATACCTACATAGTACTTGAATAAGAGACCTCTAGGAAATTTCAGGACTTGGATAGTATTGTGATACTCTGCAGCACACCTATCCATCAGATATTATAAGCATATAGAACCGAACCTTTTGGGACTCAGTGTAGCACATTTTACATGGTATTATTAATGTGGAAATTGGGCTTATTTGTGACACAAAATAAAGCAGAACAGTATTCAAGTCTTACAAAATTGTGTATGCTTATTACATCTCATTGATTTCTTTATATATTTCATAATTTGTGATTTACTAATGTAATTATTTAAATAACTTAACATGCAGCTTTCTGTATGCATATATACTTCATATATATTATGATGGCTAAATTCCTTGCTGTTAAAAGCTGTGTTGACCGAAGTTTAAAACAAACATATATGAAAGTCAGCTTCTATTTTGAGTAGTCATAGGATGGTTCTTCTAAGATAGACTATCGTGTTACGAGTAAGAAGAATTTAAATAAGAAATGTAATTATTGTTTGGTGTCTTTTAGAATTCACCGTTATTTGAACTGATAAAGCAGTCCAAAGACCGAGAAGGGCAGGCTGATGAACCCGAACCTGCCAACTATTTTACTCAGCCTTTTCATCATAATCACAGTGCTGCAGATTTGTAAGTAAGATGGTCCTCAAAGGGGACACTTTTCACTTTCATATAGAGCTACTATCTTTCATGTGGCAATCCAGATTAAACAATTGCAGATAGATGGTTGTGTAGCATCTGCTTGAATATAGCGTAGCAGGAAACAGAAGCTTGCTACCTCTGTGGATAATTGTTACCATTGTCAAGTGGTATTTTCTCTTAAGAATTTCCCTAATATTCACTCAGAATTTGCTTTCCTGTAATCCTAGGCTTCAGTGCTTGCTGATTTTGTCGAAATCATGAAAGTAGCATTCCGCTGTTGTCTTGCAGGTTTTGCTTTTGTGGGGCACACAGGCATCGCTAAAATGCAGAAAAGAGTGAGCAAGCGTTTTATTATTTTTATTTTATTTTATTAAATTTATACCCTGCATCACTTCCACGATCAAAGGGAACTTGCATTTTGATAAGGCAAGGTTGTTTTTGTTGGTCTGCTTCCCCCTATAGATGCAGATAGCCTGCAGTTTAAATCCATGATTACTGGATTACTGTAATGCGCTCTACATGGGGCTGCCCTTGAAGTGTCTGTTCTGTTTAGAAACAGAGAAATATTTCAACTTGCCAGGTGCCCCTCGCAGGTTTACACAGTATTCCAGGCAAAATATTCACTCATGCCCTTGTCACCTTTCAATTAGATTACTGTAATGCACTCTACATGGGGCTGCCATTGAAGAGCACTCGGAGACTTCAGCTGGTCCAGAATGCGGCCGCACGAGTGATTAAGGGTGTACCTTGGTGCACCCATATAACACCTGTCCTTCACGAGTTGCACTGGCTCCCAGTGGTCGACGGGTGCAATTCAAGGTGCTAGTAACAACTTTTAAAGCCCTTCATGGCTTAGGAGTGGGGTACTTCCGAGACCGCCTTCTGCCAGCTCATGCCTCCCAGCACCCAGTTAGATCCCACAAAGTCAGCCTGTTATGGGTTCCGTCAGCTAAACAATGTTGGCTAGTGGGTCCCTGAGTTAAGGCCTTCTCTGTGGCGGCGCCGGCCCTTTGGAACCATCCCTACTTTGTTGGCCTTCCGCAGAGGCACTAAGACCTGACTCTGTCGGCGGGCCTGGAATTGATGCTCCTCACCCCTTGGAAGAGCTTTTTGGGTGTTGTGTGACTCTTTTAGATAATTTTAATATATTGTACTACTATTGTATTTTAAATTGTTATTAGCCTCCTCGAGTTCCCCTTGACCGGGGAATAGAGGTGGGGTATAAATCTAATAAAATAAATAAATGATTCTGTATCTTGCACTTTGCACCATCCTTGACCATCCTTTTATCTGTTTGAACAGTGCTACTTTCTGCTATTTCATTCAATATATTACTGTCTTTGAGACATAATGGTATCTAAGGAAGTTTACAGCAAATGCAAGCTTTAAAACCCTTGAATTAAAATGTAAGTAGGCTAAGACAGTAAACAGACAAGGTACACCAGGAAATAGATCCAGTATGGTGTTTTCTCCCACATTGCAATTTTTCTAGCTGTGTGAGCTGTTGTCTTTATTAGTAACCGTCATTGAGAGATGGATTGGAAAGCAATTAATGGAGAAGTTGGCAGCTCAGTTTACACTCAGTTGTTTTGAAAATTAGGCTTGTGGTCTAGAATATCATTACCCTAATTACCCTTTTTATTCTGTGTGCCTGTATCCTTTTTTTTTAGGTACCTCTCCCCCACAAAGTCTCCTAAGAAAAAAGTTCCTTCCACTTTTGTATATTCTTCTCCAGAGTCGCAGGGTGTGGGATTAAATCAGTCTCAGAAACCTTATAAATCTAGTTCTTTGTCATATTTCTATAAAAAAGGTAGGTGGGTTTTAAAAGCTATTTCTCAACATGATCTCTGTGGTCGAATCTAGATGGGTGTGTCTAACCTTGGCAACTTTAAGACTAGTGGACCTCGACTCTCAGAATTCTAGGAGTTTGAGGTCCACCGGCCTTAAAGTTGCCAGGGTTGTACAGCCCTGACCTAGTGTAAATCATGAAGGTAGCAGGTGAGGGGGCAAATGAGCCAGCTGCACAGGGAGGTCTCCTGCGCCAGTCTTTTCTGCCTGGCAAAAGCCACTTCTGGCTGGAGGGAAGGCCTGGAGACGGAGCAGATATTTAAGGCATGTTTCAGTTCTAAGTTAATCCATTGCTCCTCTTTACCACTAACTTTTTTGCAATTTAAAAATAGTCCTGACGTATATTTTAATTGCAGCATGATGTAAATTACCAATATTTCTTAAATATTTTAATGCCTTTCTTGATATCTTCTGTAATTACTTGCCCATGATATACGAGTCATGGAATTTTCTTAAAACTTTATCTCATCTATACCTATAAAACAGAGCATGGGTTTGTGGCTGTGTATGTATGTTCTCTATACACGCCTCCATGCCTGCACACATCACACCTAAACACGCCACACATATAGCTTTCCCTCCCGAGATGAGCACTGGGTAGGGGTCATGAATGCTGTGGGGGCTTTTTTGCCCCCCCCAAATAC
>JANHGC010001649.1:110570-123630 GCA_027560395.1 Boaedon fuliginosus
TCCACTCTTTTACACTGTTGGGCAGTTCCTTTGTGCAATTAAGTCCGCCTCGAGTTCTCCCTCTGGGGTGAAGAGAGGCGAGGTATAAATTTAATAAATAATAAATAATAATAATAATAACTCTGAATTGACTGAGCACTCGGAGATAAACTATGGTCAAACAACAGGCCCAGATTTTGTACTGCATTCTTCAGAGAAAGAAATGTAATGGGTCCTTGGTTGACAGTCAACTGCAAGATACTAGGCATGAAATCTATTTTTATATGTTGAGGAAAGAATTAATGTTTTAATGGAAAGTTAAGGACTTAGGAAACCAGTAAGATTTTCCCTAAAACTGATTGTCTGGAAGTTCCCATCACTCAGGTATCAGCCAGAAGCAAGCACTGATTGGCCGATAACCCCCAGCATGTAAACATGCCTAATAATCATGGTAATTCCAGAATTAGGGAATCTTTGCTGCTCTCTGAGCTGGGAAGTTTTCTTGCTGATGTTTCATAACCTAGTTTGGCACTGAAACATCTGCAAGAAAACATCCAAGGCCAGAGAGACCAAGGATCCCACAGTTCAATCCTCAGCTACAGATGTTGTCTTCTATCAATTTCAGAAATATCTAAAATGGTCAGAACAGAACAAAATGGACTCTAGAATAAAATTGGAAGCGTTCATGGGTGAGAAAGCTGATTGTCTAAAAACATTACAACTTTAATCATTGCTGTTTTTGCAGGGATCTAAATTATATGATCCCTGTTATTTAGAATGATTAAATATAAGCCAAACTTTAATTTTAGAACTAAATGTTAGAATGTCCAAAAATAAATGTGAATTCAAGTGTTACTTTCAGCAATAGAAAGTGATATGATTTCTTATATAATGTATCATTTGGTTACTGATACAAACACATCCTATTCTGCTTATCTGTTACATATACTGCTTTCAATTTATTTAATAAAAACCATTTTAGATTATGAATTGCCTTGGTTTTATCAAACTAAAAGTGATGTAAACGTTATTTAATTAATTCATACTCCTAATGCTGTGTCTGGAAAGACCTTCACCCTTTGCTATGCAAATAACTTCTATGGCTTGTGGGCCACCTCCAAAAATATTTGTCCATTCCTTTCTCCTTAGAAATTTAGCAAAACGTACAGCTGAAAATGATTTCCATTTACAATTTACAATCAATAAATGCTTCACGTTGGGGAGTGGCTAAAAGAACCATGTTGAGAAATTGAAAATTATTCCAGATATCAAGGAATAGTTGTCAGAAATGTGTGATGTATCTGTTTCAGAAAAGGAATTGTTTACTACTACTACTAATTAAAAGTTGCAGCAATGTATTATAATAGCAAAGATTTTGTGATATTTTACAATAATATTTTATACAGGTGGTCAATGTTTCAAAGTTATGATGCCCATGGAAAAGTGATTTATGACTTGTCCTCAAAATTACAACTGTCACACCACCCCATGTTCACATTATCATAATTCAGGCTCTTGGCAACCAGTTCATATTTACAACAGTTGCAGCATCTTGTGGTCAACTGATTACAATTTGCAACCTTTCCAGGCAGCTTCCAACAAGCAATGTCCATTGGAGAAGCTAGATTTGGTTAACAGCCATATGATTCACTAAATAATAGTGATAAAAATGGTCAAAAAAATGGGTCTGGTCACATGATGACTCATTTAATGATTGCATGCTTAATAACTGAAATTCCTTTCCAATTGTACTTTTAAATATAAGACTTCCTTTTATGGTAGATTTCTTCTTCCTCTCCCCCTCTTCTCTTATCTCTTAATTTATATTTTTAGTTTGCATGTTTGTTAATTATGGCTTATCTAACAAGCCACAAAAGTATATTTTATTCTGTATGGTTTATTCTATTTTTCTCAAAGCATTTGAGAAAAATCATTTCAAAAGTGCTTCAGAATGTGTGGTATTATAGACTGCATGGAAGGAGTATTTCCTTTTACAGAAATTGTGATGTTATTATATGAGCTATCTTTCCTAGAAGAAGAGACTATCCAAACTAATCTAACTAGAAATGAAGAAAATATTAAGGCATCTTGAAAAGTTTTTTTTCCCTCCCTCCATTTGCACATTAGACATTCACTGCATTTTCTCGCCATGTTGTATCTATAATCATGTTAAGGATCATATATCTTTCTGTGTGCTGCAACCCAAACAACATTCCCAATGTATCTTATTAAACAAGGATGCATAGCTGCAAACATTTGCACCGTAGGAGGCCAGAGGAAAATAAATGTGACACTTACAAAAGTGCTAAGCAAAGCGTGCTCCTGCAAAGCTTTTCCTATCAATGTAAATTGCACTATATATTGCTCAAATTCTTTTTGCCGTTAAAGAGCCAGAGGGACACAGAAAACCTGTGAGTTGCTGCAAATAAATACACTATTAAAGAAAAAAATCTGGCCTCTTGGAGAACTGGGGAAATGAAAAGAAGAGTTTGAACTAATAATTTGGCTGGAAATATAACTAGCATATAAGAGTAATGAAAGGCTGGGGCTGGCATAGAAATTGATTCAGACATTAGTAATTCTATCCATAATAACAAGTGTTATCTTTATGGATGATTCTCTTTATAGATTATGCAAGATACTAGGTAGATACATTCACTACATCTGAAGAATTGTTGTAAAAACAACAGTTATAATCATGTTCTTTAATTTTATTTATTTATTACATTTTTTTTATGCCACCCAACTCCCGAAGGACTCTGGGCAGCTTACAACATGGATAGTAATAGTACTCAGATTTTGTATACTGCTTATCAGAGCTTTACAACACTCCCTAAGCAGTTACAGAATCAGCATATTGCCCCCAAACAATATCGGGCCTCATTTCACTGATCTTAGAAAGGATGGAAGACTGAGTCAACCTTGAGCCTGGGGATTCCATCTGACAACCTGCTGAACAAGTCAGCAGAGACTGCAGTGCTGCATTTAACCACTGCGCCACCGAAAGTCCGAGACTTACGATCACAATTGGCACTAGGACTTCCACTGTTAAGCAATGTGGTCATTATGTGAGTATTCATGTGACTGTTTCTGATTCTATGGCGTTTTTTGCCATAGTCACTAAATGAATCACTAAGTTATTACATGAATCCAGCTTCCTCCACTGACTCCATTGTTGGAAGCCAGCTGAGAAGGTTGAAATGCTGATTTTGTAGCCCCAACATACTGCAACTGTTGTAAAAACATCAGTTGCCAAGTGGCTGAATCATGCAATTACATGACTGTGGGGATGCTGCAATAATTTTTTAATGTGAGGATGTTGTATTCAACTTCAGTTCCCGCCTAAGCCATGAAAGCCAACTGGCTGACTTTGGGTCAGTCGCTCTCGCTCCGCACAACTCACCTCCTCACAGGGTTGCTGTTGTGGGGAAATAGGAGGAAGAAAATATATTTGGATATGTTTGCTGCCTTGAGTTATTTATAAAAATAATAAAGGTGAGAGACAAAATAAACAAATAAACAAACATACAAATATTTTTTTGCCGTAGTAGGTCTGCAACATAAAATTATGGATATATATTTATGAAGGAGGGCCATTTTGGCATGGTGGTTAAGACAACAGGATAAAAACAGGAAACTGAATTATAGTCCTGCCCTTAGGCACAAAGCCAGCTGGGTGACTTTGAGCTAGTCTTGTCTTCCAAATCTTTTAAGGTTCTTATTTCTGCAAGCACTGGGCATCTCATTAAGTTACTGACAATATCACTTTGTTCATGGCAGCTCTTTTCAATACATAAGAAGTCTAACTAAATTTTACTTATACTTTCTATTCATCTCAATATTTAAATGGCTAGTATCAGTTAAAATATGAAATAAAATGCAAAATATTAAAAAAAGTACAGATGAAAACTAATATTTAAATTATTTACAATTTGCTATTTGTTTGTAACTAGGGTTTTGAATGTACCAGACATCCCATTAAATAGCAGGATCTGAAGATCCAGAAAACATACCCTTTGCACGTGGATGCCTTGTAAAGCTGCTACTCTGCATGGTATTGGCTGATTGCCACCGTTGCCTAATCCAAGCTGACCATTCCCATTATAACCCCAAACATAAACCTTAAAAGGGAGATAAGTCTAGTTAGAATGTACATATAAAGCCAAAAAAAAAACAATATACAGAATTCATTAAAACTGGTCTATAAATTAGAGTAATTTAATGTATGGCTTTTCCCTACGTATTTTACTCCTCATTTATGTAAAACAGTAATAATATTGTCCTCTATGGAGATATTAAAACAACTTGGAGATGATAAACTGTCCCATGCTGAGGGAAATCTCAATTGATTCCAAGGTGGCAAACAGCTTGAATAGTCTTATCTTTAAATACCACCTTTCAACTGCAGCACTGCATCAGTGAAAATGGCAGCTTGATGCCATTTTGGAACTAGATTTTACTTCGGTAATGGTTTTTCTTGTTCTCCCTTCCCATTATCTCTTGGGTCCTTCAGATAAGAGTAATGGGCCATGAGAAACCTAGACACAGAGGTGTCATTTCTCAACTACTCTTTTTTTTTTAAAAAAAAAAACACAACAAAGAACGTAAAGGCAATCATAGCATAACAAGATACATAAATGTGTAAGTCAATAGCTGTTTTAAAGCTCCAGATAGCAAATTATCTTTGCTAGCTTCCCTAAAAATGGTCCATCCTTACAGGTGACAGCCCAAATCTACAAACTACTTTGGTCTTCATGATGTTCAGAGGATAGCATCTCATGAAAATCTCAATGAGAGGTTTCAATCAGAAGAATAAAATTGCCACATAACTGCTAGTCCTCTTTTAAGTTTAAGAACGTATTAAACTGAATGGTGAATTAGTGGAATCTAACTTGAAACTAATTCAACAGTTTCCGCACAGGCTGATTCAGCAGAACCCCCCAATCAACTGTTGTGCGGAGGCAGTGATCCCTGCAGCCTTGCTGAAAACAGGAGGAACAGGCACGGAGGCTGCGATGTGCTCTGCAGCCTGGATCAGGTGCAAGCTCAGGGTGAAAATGGCAGGTGGGTGGGGCTACATTCGACGTATAAGATGCAACCTAATTTTCAGCCCCTTTTAGGGGGGGAAAGTGCCTCTTATACTCCGAAAAATATGGTATTTCTACTGAATCATATCAAGATAAAATGCTAATACTATCTCAATCAAAACCATCTTTCCAATTTACTATACAGATTTAGCAACACAAAGTACATTCCCTTTATATTAATTCTTGGAAAGTGTAATGATAAGGTTGAAACTTCCTAGCTGAAATCCAAAGAGATTCATGAAAGTTCAGGTACATGTCACAACCTAAAGGCCATTAGCCTACGTTACACGACAAGGAGAAAAATAAGGGAGGGGCAGGGAGAGGTATTGTCCAAAGGATTTAGATCAAGGCATCTGATTTATTCTGTATTCTGTGAGTCCTCGAATAACAATGGCAATTAGGACTGCTGTTGCGAAATTGTTGTAAAGTGTGACAGCAAACCAAGCAGTGCCTCTTGCTATTGTAACCCAGGACAAGTGGTTAAAGAGAAAGCAGAGGGAATATGGGAGTGCCACAGAAGGATGGAGAAGGTCCTTGGACACCTGCCACAGGTTGTGTGCAAGTTAATGAGGGGAATATGCTAAGGTCTGGCATAAGCACAGGAAGGAGGTTGCAGTGTAACCCACAAGGGAATGAAGGTAGTACATTGAACGTACAGTATGTGTGGAAAGTAATGAGGGGAAGGAGGGCGCAGTGCATGTGTGAGTGTGCAGAAAGGCCAGGAGGGGAAGAACAGTTTTGCTCCAATGACTTGTGACCTTCCCTGACACCTTCCCCATTGGCTTTGCTTTTGGGAAGCCAGCAGGGAGGGTTGCAAATGACAATCACATGATCATGGGGTGCTATAACCAGTCATGAGACTTGGTTGCCAAGCGCCTAAATTTTGTTTACATGACCATGGTGCTGCTATAGTGGCCAGGAGTTTTGAGTCTCTTTGTTCAGCCTTCATAACTTTGAATAAATGCTAAACAAATGGATATTAAATGAGGTATAACTGTATCTAAAACACTTTTTATCACAACATCTGACTAATGAACTTAAGTATAGCAAAGAAGAGGGGAATAAGAAAAGAAATGGAATGGTTAAAGAGACAGAGAGTCAAATCCAAACAGAAACAGAATATATTCATATAAAAAGGGACAACTCTTCTGAGGCTGTGACAGAAGGGAGGCAAACATTTGAGCAGTTATCAAGAGATAAAAAAGGAGGAATATCAGCAAACAGCCCTTGAAAGACAGAAGGGCTAAAAGGTGTTTCAGTTCAGAAGTCAGTTTGGGCTCCATCATCTGAACTGTATAAAACAACAAAAACAGAGATGAAGGGAGAAAATACAACCAGTATCTGAGTTCTTAGAACTCAGCATATAGGTTTGACATATAATTCTTAATTGGCTCCATTGACTAATAATTTAGCACATAAGGCTTCGTATGTTAAAAAAAAAGGTCTGTAACATAGAACAATACCTTACCTCACCATTTTCTATTACAGCCATTGAGCACATCTGACCACAAGCAATGTTAATTGCTATCTTATTTTGTAAGCAGCCAGTAACTCTTCGAGGAATAGGCTGATTGGCTGTTGAACCAGATCCAATTTGTCCTGAATTATTATAACCCCATGAATATACCTGCAAAAATAAATTAGGATACGTCATTCTAGGAATACACTTGTTTTCATAAAAATAGCACTATAATAAAAGAAACAACGGAAAGCAAAATTAGCTAACTGATATGGATTCAACTCCATGCAGATCTATTGTGTTTTGTGCATGGAATAAAACGTGTCTTTTTTTTTGTGGACAGATTTCTGTCAATACTTCTAGTACCTTTTTCCTAAAATCAAAACTAGAAAACCATGTGATTAAGTTACTATGTCTTAAAGTACAAAATTGATACAAAATTCAAAAGCAACTTGCACAGAATTAACAATATTTTTTCTCACCGCACCATCAGCAGTCAATACCATTGAATGATGTGAGCCACAGGCAACTTCAATTACTTTTTTGTTGACCAGGTTGGTGGAGATTTGGCAAGGAATGTAGCTATGACTGGTTGTTCCATTTCCCAGTTGACTGTAAGCATTATGACCCCAAGCATATACTTCTCCTTCTGTAATATAAGAAGATAGTTTTGAAAGTCTGATATAAAAACTGGCTACATTGCAAGCTATCTTTTTCACAATGAATAACAAGATGGTTTTTCTTCATAGAGAAATAATTACATAGATCACAAGTAAATAAAAAGTAAACCCTTCACTAACATTAATTGATATAATAACGGTTGAAACAAATAAAGAGAGTAGATGGCAGGCTTAGAAGGGAATGGTGTCTATCAACCAATCAATATTCAAATATTGTTATCCTTGAAGTGGAATTTCTTTTACATGATATACAAAATAATGTGACCATCTATTTTCTCTTTTATTCTCTCACTCTTATTAAAAATATCCAACATCAAAGCTTTCCCCCACATTGGCTTCAAAGGGCTTGTTACCAGCTGCACAGATATTATCAGAACGTTCTAGAGCTAAACAACATTTGACAGATCTGAAAGATTCCTTCTTTGGGACATATACTTCAAAGATTTACCTTTAGTTACCTCAGTTCCTTATGGCCACCATCATAACTCTGATTTAGACATAATGCTTGAGTGGGAAATATAGAAAGATTATACTTTGAAGAACTAGAATTTCACATATACTGCCTGTTCTTCACTTCTCTGTACATCACTTATATAGATATCTAATAAGCTGCAGTTATCTGACAACTAGTCCTTAACTAGTCCTTAACTAGGCAATTGCCTACTTGCCTTTTCTAGGCAATAGCATCACATGAAGTTTTACATCTGATCCAACAGTTGCGGTACCTATGTCAGAAAACTGAATACCTTATGAATTTGCAAGTTACATTGATATTGTTCAGGTCCACAGATAATAGTGGAAAAACTTTAGCCAAGTGAATGACCACTATCACCTATGCACATACTTCTGTCACTTATGCAAATATATGCAAATATAGGTAATTATCCCCTAACAAATAAAAATTATGATAATTAATCAATAGTGACAAATTTTCACAACTATTTTATTATTTTGTAACTGCACCGATGGCCCACAGCTTTTGTCCAAATAGTAAAACAGTATGGGAACTTATTCTCTAAATGGTCTGGTCCAAGGCTTGCCCAGGCACAGAAGTTAAGAATCCAAATGGATCTTACATGAATAATGGAAGCATTTGATTCATGTTGGTAGGTATGATGAAACAAAGTAGACAGTTGAGTTGAAATTGTGTTTGGTAATTGTTCTTGTGGAGAAAAGTATATTATAAACCAACACTGCAGTGATCATATCTGAAAACTGGCATTCTGAATATCCATAATCACCACAATATACCCCAAGATCAGCTTCTGGAAACGGATTCAAAGTGATTGTATTGTCATTAATCACAACTCACGACTAACGGACATGACTACTTTATCAAAAAGTAAGAACAGGTAAATTTACCAAGGAACTAATTTGAGACCCTGGGCAATATGTAGGGCAGGTTGGTCAGTAGTGACACCTCATAGCTGACATAAAAGTGCAGGTGATCCAGTCAAGTTGGCTGTGATATGGGTAGCTTCTTCACCCAAGGGACTGTCAGTAAAAACAAGATAAGGAAAACTGCCAATAACCATTAAACATTCAAACAGATAAGGCAATGGAAGGCAAATACAGTGAACTTAAACCAAAATTCTTTTATTGCAAAATGAAGAAATTTCTGACGATCTGCTCAGGTGGTCTCATGGAAACTAGCATCCATCAAATCAATGTAAACCAATCTCTAGATTTTGCTATGAAAGAAAGAATGCAAATAGAAATGGCAGCATGTTATGAATCCTATATGCACTGGTAGCAACAGTATTGAAAGCAGAACTGATGAAATTTACTATTTAGCCTAGAAGCCTAGCTTGTTATTAACTAAATTAATCATCTAATTTAAATAAATTTAAATAACTCAACAGAAATCCCATTTTAAGATTTTTAATGTTTTTAAGCATAACACAGTGGTCAGAATGCAGAATTGCAGGCTAACTCTGCCCATAGAAAGAGAAAGAGCCTCGGTGGTGCAGTGGTTAAAAGCAGCACTGCAAGTTGTCAGATCGAATCCCCAGGCTCAAGGTTGACTCAGCCTTCCATTCTTTCTAAGGTCGGTGAAATGAGAACCCAGATTGTTGGGGGCGATAAGCTGACTCTGTAACTGTTTGTTGTAAAGCTCTGATAAGCAGTATATAAAATCTGAGTGCTATTGCTATCCATGTTGTAACCCACCTAGAGTCCTTCGGGAGTTGGGTGGCATAAAAATGTAATAAATAAATAAATTAAATAAATAAATAGATAGGAGTTCGATTCTAACCAGCTCAAGAATTACTCAACCTTCCATCCTTCTGAGGTTGATAAAGTGAGGACCCAGATTGTTGGGGGCAATATTCTGCAAACTGCTCAAAGAGGGCTGTAAAGTACTATGAAGTATATATATAAGTTCTGTTACTATAATTGTTAAAATTGAACAGTATCAAGATAATGAAGCACAGCTCAGCAACTACAATGATCTTATAAGCAGAGTCTGTTCATTGATATTGGTAAATATTGAGAGGGAACCTTTCAAAGCCCACCAAATATAGCTCATTTCTAGAATGTTCCAAAGAAATTTGGATAAAAAATTAATTCTCTAGAAAAAAAAATATCTTCATGGGATACTATATTGTTTTTTCCATTCCCTAATGTTTTTGTAGTCCAATCTAGTACTTCATTATATTCAATCAATTATTTGTTGTTGTTTATATCCTATCTAATACCATGCTGCTGTATCCAAGCACATAATCTAATTTACATAAATCTATAAAAAGGAATTATAACAAAATAATGTTATTTTCAGCATCTCCCATTGACCCAAACTCCAGGGCAAACAGAAACAATATTTGAAACTTTGTGGAACCTAGTCAGATTGTACAGACTTGATTTTTGATAATGTGTTTTGAGGTAGAAACACACCTCATTTTTCATGATGCTTTGTAACATTTAATAAAGAATTCTGTACAGCTATAGAATAAACATATCCTAAAATTCAGAAAGCTTACCTGTCATCCAAGTTCTGATTTATTACAAATTTTGAATATTTCTTAGCCATTTTATATTTAGAAGCAAATTGCTAAGTGTTATTACAAGTGGTTCTTAACTTATGACTATTCGTTTTTCGACTGTTTGAAGTTATGATGGTGTTCAAAAAACATGATTTTATGACCAGACCTCATCCTTACAACTCATGCAGCATTCACACAATTAAAGTTCAGGTACCTAGCAGCATTATATTTACAATGGCTGCAGTCTCCCAGGGTTACATGATCGTCATTTGTGACCTTCTCAGGGCTTCTGATAAGTCAATGGGTTAAACTGGATTCTCTTAATACTCACAGCATAAAAGTAATAAAATAGGGCATGATTCACTTAATTATTGCGTTGCTTAGCAACAGAAATTACAGTCCCAAGTTTAAGTACAAGTCAAGGACTATTTGTACATCACTTCCATGTACTATTCTAACAACTAAGTACTACTACCCAATAGTAAAGAAACCCCAGTTCCATCCACTTTATCAGTTAAAGTAATTTCAGCATCTCCCCAGAATTTCTTAGCTTTCCTTTCTTAATATTATTTTCAAAAGAAAGAACAAAATGCACATGCCAAGGAATATATTAATAAAATAGCCATAGCTAGAACCATATAACATACCAGTAGTAGCCAGAACAATATGAGGTCCACTTCCATAACTGAGGGAAGCTAATTTTTTGCCACATAAAATATCTATTCTTCGAGGTTCAATGTTGCTCTGTACATCACCAATTCCTAAACATCCGTTGCAGTTAGTGCCTAAAGCAAAAACCTATTACACAATGATACTGTCAGTACCAAAATACTTTTATAAACATATATAATTAAAATATTTAAAAATACCCAAAATGCATTTATAGTGTATTTTGAGTTTACACATTTGAGGATATATATTTTAGCCCCATTTCTGCCATCCTTATGTGTTCTGCCCTAAAGAAAACCAAAAGTGTACATCAAGTAAACCCAAAATTTATAATAAACATCATGCAAATGAGGCTTATTTAACAGATGTACAATTTTGTATATTTATTCTTTTTTGTGTTATACCTGGGGAAAAGCTACATATTAAGCAAGGCAGAGAAGCCGCATGCCTTCCAAATCTTAAAACAAATGTACATGCAAAGATTCTTGGCATGTCAAGCTTTACATTTGTATGGAATCATGAACAACTGAAGTTAAAGTCAATAAAAAGACAAACAGCTATTCACTGTTATATCTTCAAAATTTACCTCATCATTTTCAGTTGCATAAAGAACTTCATTGCCAGCACTGCCAAATACGCAAACCTGACGAATTAACTTCAATTCCTCTTGAGAGTGGAGAGCAAATAATGGCCATTTCCCAACATCCAGCATTTTCTGTTTCAGTAAAAATATAGTATATACAGACATTGTGTAGTATGTCTACAGATAATGAAGAGACTCAACCTTTCACCTGAAGCTGGAATGGTTCTAACTAAAACTCATGCCAAATTAGAATTTATTTATTTGTTTATTTGTTTGTTTATTTATTTATATTAGATTTATACCCCGACTCATTTCCCTGGTCAGAATGTTAATCACTAGGTCAAATTAATTTTCAACCCAGGTTGTCTCACTTCTTAGATTCTTCAAGACAAATTTCATATTTCTTGGCAAAAGTTATTTGGTGCCACCTTAAGCCCTTGTGGATTTTCCTGATTCCAATGGGATTTGATCAGCCCAAACCATATTTTAATCTGTCAGAGATATGGCCCCGCAGGGCTCCACCTATATTAATTCAAGTGAAACCACAAAAAAGTGTGGCTTCCTCAACACTTTCTCTACAATAGTGTCCCCAACAACATTATCTCTATACAGTATCATCTCCCAAACACCAGTAGAGCTTTTACACTTGCTCAATGTAATGTTCTCTTCCTTACTCTGATAACATTAATTATAAATTCACCTTGTCTATACTGATTTGTTTGGAGCCATGTGCATTTGTATGCTGCTATTATTAATGACTTGTCAAGTATACATTCCTGATCATAAAATGTTACAATAATATCTAAGCCGTGGGATCTGTATTACTTTTTCAGCAACCCTTGGTGTCTATACAGGCAGCTTATGATCCAGCAAGCCTTACTGGTGTATAGCCTACAATAATATTCTGCAAGAAAGTGTTAAGAA
Organism: Boaedon fuliginosus; assembly: GCA_027560395.1. Classification (NCBI taxonomy): domain Eukaryota; kingdom Metazoa; phylum Chordata; class Lepidosauria; order Squamata; family Lamprophiidae; genus Boaedon; species Boaedon fuliginosus. The sequence continues at coordinate 122,933 of JANHGC010001649.1, forward strand.
CATACCAATATCTAAGGTCCGCTTTGGACATGCAGGTACTTATCCAGGTTTTCCTGCCAACCGGCTGGCCACTTGAGATAGTGGAGAGCAGATGACCTCTTACTAGTTGCTAATAAGAAAGAGAAAACAACTGTCATACAGACCACTGGAAAGAGAAAATGTATTATTTACTAGCTTCTTACCCGGCCTTGCTCGGGTTTTTTTTTTTAAATCAGTATATTTTTGCTGCAGCATTTGCAGGCCTTCTGAAGTCCCCGGCGCCCCTCCCACATAGTTTGTGGGCCTTCTTAAGCCCCTGGCACCCCATCCCACATCTCTGCTCCAGCAAGGCCATCTCTGGGCCAAGGGCAGGCCTGCTCTGAGGAAAGACAGCCAGGGCTTGACAGGGTAAGTGGGCCACAGGTGTTTGCAGGCCTTCTTAAGCCCCTGACGCCGCCTTCAACATATCTGCCAAGTTTGAGGTAGATTGGTGCAGAACTGAAAGTTTGTATAGAGCACATACAAACTCCGATCCGCACCCCATCTCTCTTTTATAGGTATAGATAGTGTAGCACACATACAGAGAGGGGGAGAGAGAGAGATCTTTGGGTATGATGTATTTAATGAAAAGAAGGACTAGGTCAGTGGTTCTCAACCTGGGGGTTGGGACCCCTTTGGGGGTCGAACAATCCTTTCACAGGGGTCGCCTAAGACCATTG
>JANHGC010001649.1:156171-166840 GCA_027560395.1 Boaedon fuliginosus
TTTTATTGCTTGTGAGCCGCCCTGAGTCCTCAGGGAGAAGGGCGGCATATAAATCCAATAAAATAAATAAATAAATACATAAGTCTGCTGGCAGAGCCAGGTAGATGATTTATTTATTTTTATTTATTTAAATTTATACCCCGCCTCATTTCCCCTATTAGGGGGCACTCTAGGCGGCTATTTCTGTTCCCTCTAATTCTCTTTAAGCCAATTGTAAATCCTGCCCCCCCCCATATTTTATAGTATTTATCGTCCTCTTTTCCCTTGAGTTTTAAAGTAAGCTTATCTATTTCTGCGCATCTAAAGATTTTATTAATTCTTTAGGATTTTGTTGGAATATCTTTTGTTTTCCATACTTGCAAAACACGCACTTGTTTTATTATTGCTTCTACAGTTTTTTATTTCATTCCAATATTTTTTCACCTTTGTACATTTCTACGACATATGGAAGTAGGCCCTGGTATTTGATTATACTTCCAACATTATTTTTTTTCATCCCTCCTAATTGTATTGGCGAGTAGTGCCACCTGTAAAACATTTTATAGTGGTTTTCCTTATATGCAGCTGATCTCATTAATTTAAGATTTCTATTCCATAATTTATACCAATTTTCTGTATCAATCATATAGCCAATTTTTCCCCCAGGTTGTCATGTTTTCTTTAATTTCTCTTTCTTCCAGTTTTATTGACATCAAATATTTGTAATATTTCTTAATTAATTTTTCATTTGTTCCTATCAAAATTTGGTCCAATCCACTCCAATTTTTACTAATTCCATATTTTATCTTATCCTTCTCATAGCTAGGTTTCAGCTGGAAATAAGGCCATCATGATAACTCCAATCCTTGCTCTTTTAATTCCTGTTGACTTTTTAATTCTACTTTATTATTTAATGCCTCTTTATAGTGTATAATTTTATCTATATTAGTAATAGCGGGATGTGTCCATGCTTCCAAAGCAGAGACCCAAAGCGGTGATTTTATAGTGTTCCTTTTTGATTTTGGTCCAGTTTGTAATTAATGCAACCCTGATATAATGGTTTTGGAAATGTTTTTGTGTCATATTTTTTCTGTTCCACAGATATGCATGCCATCCCATCTGCATATCAAATCCTTCCAGTGTGAGGAGCCTCGTATTTTGTAAATTCACCCATTCTTTTTCCCACATGCTGCATAGTGATATGTCTCCCAATCTGGCAGACAAAAAAATCCCTTTTTTTCCATATCCTGTTGCTCCCTTAGTTTTATTCTAGGTTTCTTTCCTTGCCATATGAAATTCACTATCATTTTATTCAGTTCTTTAAAGTATAAGTTACCCAATTTTATCGGAATTGTCTGGAAGAGAAATAAGATTTTTAGTAAAATGTTTATTTTAATTGAGGCAATTCTCCCCAGGATTGTTAGTTGCAAATCTCGTCTTACTTTCCTACATAGAACTTCTAACATTAATATAAGTAATAGAGGTGATATCGGGCACCCTTGTCTATTTCCTTTAGTAATATTGATTTTTTGTGTCATGTCCCCATTGACTATCACTTTTGCTTTGGTTTCGAATATACAACTTTCATTGTGTTTGTAAATTGCTCACCAAACCATATATTTTAATTGTGCTATCATAAAATTCCAGTCTAAATTATCAAAGGCTTTTTGAGCATCTAAAATATCATTGCCATCTGTTTCCTTGGATTCTGTTCATAATATTCTAGTAGGTCCAAAACTATACATATGCCTAATTTGTCTTTTGGAAAGAAAGCTGTTTTGATCTGGGTGAATGAAATTAATTAATTACTTTTTTAGTCTTTCCACCAAAATCGCCGCATAAATTTTGTAGTCCACATTTAACAGGGAGATTGGTCTCTAATTGCTGATCAGGGAGGGATCTGAGCCTTCTTTGTAGATCAATGTAACAGTTGCTTCTGCCTATGTTTGGGGTATCCTTTCTTCTGCTAGTGCCTCATTGTATATTTCAATCAGTATTGGATTAAGAGTTTCTCGTAGGGATTGGTAGACCTCTGTGGGTATACAATCTAGGTCTGGTGTTTTATTGCATTTCAGTTTTATAATTACCTCTACCATTTCCTCCATTGTTATTTCCCCATTCAATTGTATTTTTCTACCATTCTAAAAAATGTTTGTGGTAAGGTTTTTCTAGGTTTCGTGTTTGTCTTACCGCTTTGGTAATCTCTTTTGGAATCCACAGTTTCGTTAAGTTCTCCTGTCATGAATATGTTTTCATAGGTCAAATGTCTAATTTTTCCATTCAATTGTTGCTAAAATTGTTCCTGGTTAACACTGCAATTAATGAAGTTTTCCTACAATTTATTTCAGACTCTACTATTAAAGTTCTACCATTGTCATCATTATACACTTGTTTGGATTTTATTGTTTCTTTCACAAATAGGGCTACACCTCTTTTTTTTTTTTTTTACAATCCAGTGAATAATATAATTTCCCTAGTTTACCATTTTCTAATCTCTTGTATTCATTCCTCTGGATATGCACTTCCTGTAAACAGATCATGCTTAGATTTAATTTTTTAACTTACTGAATATAGTTTTCCTTTTTTTATTGAATTTAGCCCATTAATGTTCACTGATAGAATTTCTTATTCTTCCTCCATCATTTGATGGTCACTCCCATGGTCCTAGTGCTCCTAAGTTCCCTTTTGTCTTCTCTCTCTTCCTGGGGTTTTTCTCTTTCTCTTAATTGTTTTACTGTAGTTGTTGTCCCTTTGTCTAATTTCTTATGTGGCAGGCCTGGGCCTCTGGAATGATCTCCCACCAGAGCTCAGGAGTGTCCCGGACCTACGAATCTTCCATCAAGCACTAAGTTTACATTGACCCACCAAAAATTTTAGTAATTTTAACCGGTTTTAAATTGTTTTATATATTGTTATGTATTGTTTTATCCTTGCTGTGAACCTCCCAGAGTCCCACAGGATTGAGCGATCTACAAATTTAAATAAAATAAATAAATAAATAAAATTCCTGGCTTTTTTCTTCTATTTCTATACTATCGTTCTTCTCTTCACCTCTTCTATACATCTCTTCAAAGTATTTCCCTTCAAACTTTAGCGCTTTCTCTACTGAATCAAGCCAGTGTCTCTTTTCCTGGCAAAATACTACTAAACCCTCTGGGACTAGCCAATGGAAATGTATCTCCATTTTTTTACCAATTTTTTTAGCCAAGAATTTATAATCCCTCCTCAATTCCCTAATTCTTTTTGGAATCTGTTTTAAAATTATTAAATCTTTTTCTTTATATATTATAGGCTGATCTTTGGCTCTTTGAAAGATCTCTAGTGTATAGGATCTTTTGGTAAATCTTACATGGACTTCTCTTGCTAATTTATTTCTCCTCACATAACTGGTATGGCCTCTATATGCTTCATTGATATGTGATAATACATTTTGTTTCTCAGGTTCCAGTCCTTCAGCCAATATCTCCGTCATTTTCTTTATTAGATCTTCTTCATTTTCTTCCTCCACATTTTGAAACCTTAGATAAAACTCCGCTCTCTCCATTTCCAGGTTCAACATTTTATCCGCTTGTGTCAGCCTTTGGTCAGCCTCCTCTACTTTCCTTTCAGTTAAATCCATTTTGTTCTCCATCTTTTTCATTTTATTCATTCTTTATAATAGTTGTTGTCCTTAACTTCCTTTAGTTCTTCAAACATCTTTGACATTGAGTCCTATAGGGACTGGAACATGCCCCTCGTTTCTGTTTGCATTGCTTGCACTGTGAGTCTTTCCTGCTGTATGAAGTTATCAAGTGATTTTTGGGTTGTTGTGCTTGATGTAGGTCTTGTATTTATTGGTTGCCTTGATGCTGCCATTATTGCTCTAAGTATCTTAATATGTTTATAATATCACTTGACCACTACCAATAATTCACTGTATCTACCCAGCTTTTATCCTTTCTTATACCTCTTTCTAGAGCCTTCTACCCTTTCCAATTCTTTTAGATATCTCTCCTTCTTGGAGATTAGTTTAGTATAATACATTCATCTTCAATCCAATATTCACAGCAATAGCAGTATAGTAAATCAGTAAGCAAAAGTAATACATACACTAATGTAAATTATCCTAAACCTTTCTTTTTAACCACTAACTGTATCTTAACATGTATATGTGTATTTATATTTATATTGTATATCTATTATCTACTAAGTAGTTAATCAGTTCAGAATAGATTATTAGTTATTATTAATAGTTAGCTAATTTAAGATTGGTAAGATTAGTGAAATTAAATTAATTAGTTATTAATTACCATAACCTCATAACACTATAAAGACAATCAATATACAACATACAATTTCCATTCCTCCTATGCCGGCATTATTGGTGATATCTTATTCACAAGGCGTCTTCCTTTTCTTTTCTCTTTTCTTTTCTCTTCTCTTCCTTTTTCCTTCTGTTTAAACAGTCCAACAGTCCATTTGCCCAATACTCCAGTGAATGTCCAATATGCAATTACTTGTTTCCAAATATATGAGGTTATGCACACAGCAACTCTAATTGCAGTCTTTTCTCTTCTGTTCCTCTATCTCAGTCATTGATGCTTAGCCATTCAGACACTTAAGAAAAAAAACCACTATGGCATTAAAAGCTCACAGCCAAACATCAAACGTTATTTCCAGCAGCTCCCCATAAATTCCTTTAGGATACACAACAATAAAGTTACTTCTCCCGCCCAAACGCTGCTTACTCCAGTGGATCAACATTCCACTCCACTTCTACTCCGCTGTGTCTCTTTCATTGGATTCCCAATCTCACAGGGAACGTAAATCAAAAGCCTCACCGTTTGTTCGCAATATTCCACTCACAAAGTTCTAAATCTCATCGCTTATCCTCCTCGCCTCTTGGCATGGCCGCCGAAGTTTTGACAGCTCGTAATGTCTGTCAAATCTTAACTTGCCAAAATGAAGGCAGCCGGACCTTCCCAGAGAACGTCTCCTCCAAAACTCGTCGAGTGTTCTCTCTTCTTTGCCAACCCCTTCAAGGCCAGGTTGGGTTCTTTCAAACCCCGATACAAGTGGATTCAGCGGGATTCCTCAGAGCTCCGAGGATTTCCCGTCTTGTTGCTCCAGTGCTGGCCACCCTCCCACCTCCAATTTTCTTCACTTATTAGATGTACTTTTTATTTTTATAATTGCTCCATGTGCTGGCTACCCAAATTTGCAGAGAAATTCAATATTTTCCTTTTAGAGACTTCCAATAAGGGAAGATTAAGAACTATTTTCTTCTTACTTAGAGGATGACCCTCAGGCAGACACTATATATCTCTTCAGGCATACAGAAATTTGAACTGAAAAACGCAGCTTTCTTTTCAGGGAAAATATGTGGTATAATATTCTGACTGATTCTTTGGCATCCGTCAGAATATTATACCACAGTTTTTGATAGCTTACATAAAACTTCACATGGTTTTAATTCTGTTAAAGTAACAGTATTCTATATTAAGAAAAATCTAAGCATCCAGAACTGTCAAGACCCCAAATAACTTACACTGACTGATAAGATTTTATCTGCTTCATTCAACCATGCTGCTAGTCATCTTGACTAAGCATCTTTCATTGGATTCCATCTCCCATATATATTCACCTTGCCTTAAGGAGAATTCACCTGCTAAGGTATGGCTCATCAGATGCATTTGCCTATTCTTGTGAACCCCAGGACATAAGTAGATTTAAGGCTTCATCTCTCAAATTGTTCCCATCATTAATTTTTCACTTTGATCATTTTTTCATCCAACAACCAATGCACTAATTAGGTGGCTTCCATGACAAACTCTCTGAACATTTTCCAGGCAAAAACAAGGTACTGGAGTAGAAAAAGCTTTGGCTTAAGCTATACACATTTTCCAGCTTGCATGGTTCAACAGAATAAAATATTATTTAGAAATATTTTGGATCTTGTGTGATTATAACACATGTCTAATCATAAAAGTAATCCCTTTTTTAGGCTTTCATGTCAACCTGAAATAAGTGTAGTTGCTTTAACAATCACATTGAATTGTTTTTTTTAAAGCTGACTGGCATTCTTTTAGGCTTGTACAGAAGCCTAATGTGTTGAGATGCTGCACTTATGAAAAAAGTGAAGCACTTCTTTCCAATCACTTTCAAAGCACGCAGGAGATAATCAGTGAAACTTTCTTTGGAACCATTAGGGAATGGGTAGAATAATCCTACATTCAACTGTTATAATAGCTCTCTCTTTTAGATTAGATTGCTCCAATTGTGTTGATTACTTCCTAAAGTAATTATATTTATTTTCAACAAGGCACTTACATGTAATTGATTACTAAAAGGCCAGGGAAGTATTATCTCAGAATTACCTTTGCTTTCCTGACAAGAGTTCATGGTGAAATGATACAAAAAGGACTATGACAGAGTAATTACCACTCATAACTCATTTAGTCTCCATGGGAACTGTTGAAAAGACATGACTCAGCAACAAAACAATGTGAATATGGAAATAGTCACTTACTAATACATTTTCTTGTAGACCACTGCGCTTGTTAGCGGAAGAGGTGGATTCTGAGAACACAGAAGACAAGAAGTGGAGATTGGCTGCTGCATCCTCACTGCTATTAGAATAAGAAACTGGACATTCTAAAACTCTAGGAGTGTCTTCCTGGATGATTGAGTTTTCTGAGCATAGGCTTTCAAAGGCCATACTATGCATAACATCAACTTCTGAGAAGGGCGTTAGGGACAGACTCTCTTGAAACTCTATATTTTGGTTCTCTTTTCTCATAGTCTCAGGAGACTCACACAAAGTTTTATTCATGATTATATTCTGAAAGCAATTTGGTATCGTTTGAGAGATTTGTGAGTTTTGAGAATCCTGATTTGATTGCCACATATTTTTCAAAAGAAGTTTCAGATTTTGCTGTACTTCATTATGATCTCTCTGCTTCCTCTGAATGAAAGGGGTGTCTTGCGGTTGTTCATTGTGAATATTTGGATTTCTGCTCGAGATCTGCAGATTAGTCACACTATCTTCTTCCTGAAAAATAATACAAAACTTTAAAAAATTGAATACTTCCAAACATTAGCTGAGATAAAACAGAAAATATGGAGCTTTGTGCAAACATCTTTATTTCTGTAAAAGAAAATGAAGCACAACTACATTTCTCAGTATGAACTCAGAAAAGTTTATTTTTTTCCTAGTCATCTAGCATTCAGTGATACTTCAAAGTGAACTTGTTTGAAATTTCCTAAAGTCGTGATATTTTTCCCAATAGATATACGGTCCAATTCTTTTGATACCGTAATATATTTAGAGAATAATTCTGTAAAGAGGCACCATAGCAATATAAGTTTTTGTATGATGACTTGGCAAGTTAGTACTATTGGTGAAGGGCACATTCTGCCTAGTGAAAAATGATTGATAATTTCCCTATACATCTGAGTTTCTTTTAACCATGTTTATCTTAACCTCCGATTCTTTAAGATTTAGCAGGAATTGGGGATTCAAAGAAAAATCAGCAGATGCTGAAAGCATATTACTTACATCTCTTTCTTCTCCCCCTTTCTCCTTCTCTTCAGAGGGAAAAGAGACAGCAACATCAAGGGTCTTAGGACATGTAACTTTTTTCTGGCAATTGTCTTGGTCATTTTCCATGGGGATCTTCAGCTGTGAGTGAAACAGATCTTTTTCAGACCTTAGTAATTCCAGTTCCTCCGCCTTTTTTTCAATTTCAGCCTTCAGTTCTGCAACAGTAACTTGAAGTTCACTTATCTTTCTTTGATAAGTGGCGTCATTATCGTGCAGTGCTTGTGTCATAATTTTAAGTTCATTTTCAAGTTTCACAATCTTTTCGGTCACATGCTGAACTTTAGCTGCTTGCTCTAGGTTCTGCTCTGAAACTATTTGGAGTTGTAGTTCTGTCTCTAACAGTTTCATTTCTCTCTCTCTTAGGTTAACTTCAAGATCCTGACTACATGAATTCATCTCTTTCATTTCATCTTCCTTTTGCATCACATGCGCCTTCAGAAGTGTGTGTTCTTCTTGCAGTTCTTTGTGTAACAACTGTAAAGATGTTAGCTCAGAATAGTGCTGCCTAGAAGATTCCTGGACGTTTTCAAGATTTTGTTCTAGGATTTTAAATTCCATTTTAAATTGAGATTCTTTTTCATTAAGCAGCTGCTGCAATGCTTCTTTATCCATTAAAGACATTTCTAGTTGTCTCTTAAGTTCGTTCTGACTGCTACTAAGCAATACACAGTTGTCATCCCCCTTTTCGTTTTCTAAAAGACTTTGTGACCCTTCCTTGAATTTATTATCAAGATTCTCTTCTTGTTCTTCCAAAGAAAAATAATTTGGATTGCCTTGCCCATTTTCAGTTTCATGATAGGTAGGTTTAAGAGCTGATTCCTTCTGAAGCTTCTTAATTACTTTGTGAAGCTCTTCGATTTCTTCTGTTTTATTTCTTAACAAATGCTCCTTCTCACTACGAAGTTCTTCTATGGTTGATTTCATGACTTCAGTTTCAAGCATTTGCTTTTCGAGAACCTGAAATATTACTCTGCATTAGTTCTGACATATTTTTTTGTATTTTTAAACATATATTATAAACATATTTTATTTTATGTGATCTATGTGGAGAGCTCCTTTTAATTACTTTAATATTGTGAAGTAGAAACTAATTAGGAACTCAAATAAAAGTGTGATTGAGGGCTCAAAAATTATGACTCAAGTAAACTATTCTAAGTAGTCCTCAACTTGCATCAGTTCATTTAGTGACTGTTCAAAGTTACAACGGCACTGAAAAAAGGTGAACCATTTTTCACACTTATGACCATTGCAGTGTCCCCGTGGTCATGTTATCAAAATTCAGAGACGTGTGAACGGACTCATATTTATGAGTTGCTATATCTTGGGGTCATGTGATCACCTTTTGTGGCTTTTGACAAGCAAAGTCAACAGGGATGTCAGATTCACTTAAAACCATGTTACTAACTTAGCAACTGTAGTGACTCACTTTACAAATGTGGCAAGAAGAGTGGTAAAATTGGACAAAACTCACTTAGCAAATTTCTCACTTAGCAACATAAATTTTGGATTCAATTGTGGTCATAACCAGAGGACTACCTGTATTTGTCACATGAGCTGTGGTGGCGCAGTGGTTAGAATGCCATACTGCAAGCTATCTCTGCTGACTGCAGTTCGGCAGTTCAATTCTCACTGGCTCAAGGTTGACTTAGCCTTCCATTCTTCCAAGGTGGGTAAAACAAGGACGCAGATTGTTGGGGGCAATATGCTGACTCTGTAAACCGCTTAGAGAGGGCTGTAAAGCACTGAGAAGCTGTATATAATTCTAAATGCTATTGCTAAATAAATAACATCTAGTGTTTTAGAGTAACTTAATACTTTAGCAGTAGAAACTTCTAAATTCATATTCTCACATGCTTGAGTTTGTAGCAATTTTGTTGTTATATCTGTTTGAACCTCTATAGTTTAATATACATCAATAGATTCATTATCAGGCAAATTTTAAAAAGTGCTATTTGTTACCTCGTTTTCCTTGCTACTCTCTATTTTTTGTTCCAATCTCTCAATTTGTTCATTCAGATGATCAGTTTCTTGATTTTTTTCTTCAAGCAAGGATTTGAGAAACTGAAGAATAACCAGCTCATTTTCACCTGGATTTTGACATTGTATGGCCAATTTTTCAATGTTTTCCTAACAGAAAGAGTTATGTGTTAAAGGCAGATCAATCTATCACAATTTGTTCCTTTACTGTTGCTAAAAATAAACCAGCATGCTGACACTCTAAATATGTCCTACATTGTGGAGAATATTAAATTAATAATACTTTTTTTAGTTTATATGTATTAAATCAGTAATTTCTCTCTTATATTATATTTGGAACAAATTACTGCTAGTGCCTCTGCTATTAGGAATATTATGAGATAGCACAGCCTTGATGAAAACAACTTTTGGCTTGCAGATGGGTAAAGTTTAACAAATTATGTTTGCACTGTTATGTAATGCTGTTCAAAAGTACAAAGCTATTGCATTTTCCTATTTTCTAGGAAATAGATTGCATTTGCAAGATTCTTTATCTCAGCCTTAGTAGTATTTGAGCTCAGACATCAAGCTGCAAACAGAATTGAGACATAGCTTATAAATGGGGGAAACTTATACTTCCAAGCAGAAGACACATGACTCTTGTATTTTAAAAGCAAAATATAATTTGATGTGTGCTGTATACAACGTAAACATCAGCTAGCATATAAAGTATAAAAATAATCCAGTTAAAATTTACAGCCTTCAGTGCCTCAAACTTTTACTTATATTTATGTTTTCAGATTCCTTGCTCTATTTGTATGTCAATGAGGATTTAATCATCCAGGCCAAAGGTCTCTAAAGGTTGAATCGTGGCAACTGGACAAATCTTTGTTAATCTGAGATGTTTTGTTGCTAATTTAAGTAACTTCGTCAGTTGGAACAAAATTGCTCTATTTGTATTTTTATGTCTATTTCCGAAAAATCACTGAGTGATAAATTTCTAACTCAAAGGGAGCCAGGCTGTAAAATACTACACTAGTTTCAGTCTGTAACAAAGACTTTTTTTTAAAAAATGAATTTATTTATTTATTTATTTATTTATTGGATTTATACCCCGCCTCTCTTCACCCCAAAGGGGAACTCGAGGCGGCA
>JANHGC010001650.1:14317-32268 GCA_027560395.1 Boaedon fuliginosus
CCCAAGTTGCGAACCCGCTCTGAGGGGAGCAATTTCTCTCCCCCCAGCTCCAACGATGGAACCTCAACTGAACCACGTGGAGGCAGTACCCATAGCCACTCGGTCTTGTCTGGGTTGAGTCTGAGCCTGTTAGTTCCTATCCAGACCCTCACAGCTTCCAGGCACTGGGACATCACCTCCACAGCTTCATTAGTTCCTCCAGGGACAGAAATGAACAACTGGGTATCATCAGCGTACTGATGATACCCGACCCTGTGTCGGTGGATGATCTCACCCAGCGGCTTCATGTAAATGTTAAATAGGAGGGGGGAGAGGATGGAGCCCTGAGGGAGCCTGCATGGCAGATGCTGGCACAATTGCTCTCAGCTTTAGGCACTGGTCTACTGGGCACCACTGGGGCAATGGGGGTAGCTGGGGGTGCAGGAGCCTTTGCTTTTGGCTGGGCACCCTGCTGTCTCTGTGCTTCCTGAGCTCTCTGTGTGACAGCACCTTGAGACTTTGGTCCCCTGGGAATCAGATAAGGCAGATTGCCATTTCTCCTCATCTTCCCAACTACATTCCCCCTTCTAGATATCTTACCTCCATAATACCTAAAAGTTACCACCATGCTCTTGTCGTCGCAGAGCTTCATGATGCTTATGAGATTATTTGGGATGGTTGGCATGTGCAACATGTCCATGAGGTCCCCAATCCCAGGTACCTCCACAGTCCCAATCCCTATGTCCTTGGCTGCTTGCCCATTCACCATCCTCACAGCAGAATTTACTGGCAAATAGTGTTTAAAATGTTCCTCCTTAGGGGAAATATGCACTCCTGTACCACTATCAACCAACCATATCCCATCTTCTAATAGCTGCTGAATACCAGTGCTAAAGATAGCTTTGGTTTCATATGGGACGTACTGAACTCTTTTAATAATTTCAGGCAAAATAGGAATATTTACATTATTATTGACATTCTCAAAATTCCCTCTGCCATGGCCATGCCCCCTTCTGCCACCTCTCTCTCACCCCTTGCGAAAGGAAAAACTATGATTATTAGGATGGGCATTCTGGGTCTGCAATTGCGAGCAATTGGCCTTAAAATGGTTATTTGAGCCACACTGGTAACAACCTTGTACTGTGTTGACCAGCTCAAAATGTCTCTCTCCACCTCCTCTTGCAGACAATGAATGGTGCCTGCATTGGTGATGATGCTGGTGCCTGTGGTGCTTGGCCCTATTCATCTGGCTGGTTGGATCATCCTTCTGTCTCCGGAACTCTTTGACCATACGACCAGAAAGATAGTCCACATCAGCCTGTGTTGTGGAAGTTGCAAGACAACCTATATGTAGTTCCCAAGTTTTCACTCTGGAACATACTCTCAATATTGCCCCAGGCTTTGTGAATCTTGAGTCTATCCTCCAGACTAGCATATAGGGTTGAAGCAATAGCACATAGAAAAGCAGAGAAAACTCTCTTGTGATTGGCATTCATCACAGGAGTCCAGGGTAAAGGGGCATGGCTCATCTCTCATTAAAATAACTTGGAACTCTTTCCTCCACTCATTATAATTAGTGCCCTCTAGCTGTAATTTTTTAAAACCATGGGGAAGAAGAATGGGGCTTCTAAGTATTTTTCACAATTTTTTACTAATTTTTTCATCTATTTCCATCCCCAGGCAAAAAGGCTTCAGAACCTCTTGCTTTACATTTCTGTCTTTGCTGACAATCAGCTGTTTTTGACAGATAGGTGTCTTCTGCGCAGACCTGATTTTCTGAGCCTGTTGGACTTGTGCGGGATTCATTTCGGCTGGGACTTCGACCGGGTAGGACCTCTCCCTGGCTTCTCCCTGAGAGCAGCCCCCCTTGTCTCCGGAGCAAGTGGGCTTTGGCTAGGGCTTGCTCTTAGGGTCCCGAGAGGTCGAAGGTGTCACTTGGTGATCGGACTTACCCATCTGAAGGCCAATGTCATCAGATGGCACCTCCGGTAAGAAGTCCTTGTTGCTTTCAACCTTGTCAGAAGTCGAGGATTTGCTGTCCTCGCTGGAGCCTAGGTCACCAGAGGCCAGTAAGTCCTCCCAAGGGCCCTTGGGGATGGATACCTTGTCCCCACCACAGGTTCCATGCTGCTCTGCTGTCCAGTTCCCTTTCTGGTCCCCTGTGCTTGCGGCCTTGGGCTGCTCCATTGTGTTGAGGGCCGCCTGAAGCCCCTTGAGGGGCACCTTGAGTGCGTGCTTCAGGCTGGCGACCTCCGTGTCCAGATGTTGCTCTCCGGTGGCCACCGAAGAGCTGTTGTGGCTGGTGGCTTGCTTCTGTTGGTTGCAGGAGGCCCATGGTGCTTTGGGCTGGGCTTCCGCTTCAGGCACTGGGCTTGATTTTTGGGTGGCCTTATTGTCGTGGCCTTCCCAATGGTCACCCAGTACCTGGCAGGGCTGGTGGTGCCTTGCACCAGCCCCGGTGCCGTTCAGGTTCAACTCCGGTAAAGTGCCCTTGAGTGCAGCCATTTTGGAGCCAGAGGTCTTTTGGCAGCCATCTTTTTCAGCCTTCTTCTTGGTGGCCTTTGGTGCCAATTTTGATTTTGGCGCCAAGTCCTCCATGTTGGCTTCTCCCTTGAGGTCCTCTTCATTGGGCTCACCATTCACTGAGTTCCCCTCATCCTGGCTGGCTAGATTCTCACCACTTGGTGAGTCCTCCTCTGGCTGGGTTGTAGATTGGGATGCGGTCGCAACTCAAGTCCCGGTCATACATCAGGGATCTTGGGGTTTCTTTGCTGCTGCTGCCATTTGCTTTTTGCCATTTTTCTTTTCTTTCTTCCGGGCTGCTGTCATCTCTGCCACTGCTGCTTCCGAGGTTCCAGGGCTCTCCTGCTCATCCTCTCACTGCTTTGCTTTAGCCTGTGAGATGCTTTGGCCTCAGCCTTGCTCATGAGCCCCACCTGCATCTGGGTGATCTCATCGAGTGATGCCAGTCCCTGGTCCCCTTCATGGTCACTGCTGCAGTCCTCCTGGACTGCCTCATCCATCTTGGGTTCCTCTTCTCCATCTGAGAGGACAGGTGATGCTGGCTCTACTGCAGCCTCCATCTCCGACCTGCTCCTGGTCCTGATGGGTGAGCTGCAGGTCCAGGTGTCCAGCTGGGTCTTCTCAGGACCCATAGGCATCTGAATTCCCAGGCATGGTAGTTAGATCCATAACCATCAACTGCTACCACTTGTCAGGATTTGGATGAGGCTAGGATCTTGAATGAAGCTACCAGCCATGGGATTCTGAATAAAAATAGTCTTTATTGTTGCAGGATAAGAAAATAGAAGATAAAAGAAGAATGGACTTTGTCTCGCAAGAGACTACATCCTCTATGCATTTGGACTCAACAAGGTAAGTCCCAGAACTAAGCCCAAGTGACTCGTGCACTGACTTATATAGTAGGTGCACTATGTTGCCCCCTACTGGTGCCCAGGTGCAGCACCACACATGTGCTGCCATCTAGTGGCACATCTGGGTGCAGAGCCAAAGGCACAGATATTTCTGTGACAGTTTCCCTGTCACTTCATTTGATGTATAGCTGTACTGTATGATACACACCCACTGAACATGAATATTACTCAATACAAATGTCTCTATTTTCCATGTTTTGATCTTCTTTCCTTCAAGTGTATTTAACTAGCTTTAGTGGTATAGTGTACACATCCTGTATTCATTATAAGCCTTTCTATGAGTGATGTTCTATGGAATTTTTGGAGGAATGAATAAAGGCCTTTAAAATGTTTCAGACCTCCAGACACTCCTACAAACCGCAGGCTATTTGTGTAGCAAATAGGAATACAATATTTAAAGGACATTACAGAGGAAGGGTGGATAAATACCTTCCTTCTTCTAGGAAGTTATTAAGCAACTAAGGGTTAGGGAGCCAACTGGCTCGGTTTTCCTGCCCTTTGTTTTTCCGACACATCACTTTAATTGCAAAGAGCAACTCTACAAAGTCTGACACAAATAAATGTAGGTCAGAAGCCGGCAACAATACGTAGGAATTTCAATTTCAGAAAGCTTTTTGAGATACAGACATTTTGTAAAACATGAAAAGAACTGTAAAACATTTATACGCACCTGGTTCGGCCTAGACATAAAAGTTAGATTTCTGAACCCTATATATTCAGTGGGACTCTTATTAAAGCTATAGTTTCTTTTAGCCATTTCCACCTTTCTTTCCAAATTCAACTTGTGTCATGATAGATAGGAAGGAGGGATGTAAAGATTTATCTTTGGGGACATTCATTATACAGGTAGTCCTTGACTTACAACAATTCATTTAGTGACTGTTCCAAGTTACAATGGCATTGAAAAAAATGACATGACCATTTTTCACATGTTGTGTATCACCCATGGTCACATGATTAAAAATTCAGATTCTTGGCAACTGACTCATATGTATGATGATTCCAATATCCCAGGGTCATGCCATTTCCTTTTGCAACCAAAGTCAATGGGGAAGCGAGACTCACTTAACAACTGTGTTACTAACTTAATAATGATTCATTTAACAAATGTGGCAAGAAAGGTCATAAAATGGGGCAAAACTCACATAACAAATGTCTTGCTTAGCAACAGAAATTTTGGGCTCATTTGAGGTCATTAGTCAGAGGCTAACTTTCCCCCTTCTTTCCTACTTGCCTCTTTAATGTTATAAGGAATGCTAACAACAACAATAATATTATTTTCACTGTTAGTTTCAGAAAGAAATCATTTTCATTTGCCAATTGCTTAGTGACCACTTTCAAAATTTCTTTTATTTTATTTCAGATTTCTTTGAAGATTCTCCTTCTTCTGTTGCAAACAATATCCTTGTGGAGTAGATTTGGATGAATGATTGATTAGCACAATTCACTCTTATGAGCTTTATTATGAGTGGCGATTCTTATTTAAACCTCCAAGGCCACATCCTTTACTCTTAACTTTGCATTAATTCCTATGATCCATGAGATGCCAGCAGGCTTCAGAAACAAAAGAAAGCAAAGCAAAGTATTTCATAGCTTTTTATTTCTTTGTAGATCGTCCACTGGTTTTGCAGATGTTTTTGGCATTTCTTTACTAACTCTACCTCTTTATAGCTGACTACTTTAGCTGTTCCCTTCTACCTGGTAGTGACAACAGTAAGAACTTTAGAAAGTAGCATCTATGCTTGTTTCTCATTCCCTCTTCACCTTCTTCATGGCTAGGCTGAGAGGTAGTGATGGGCCCAGAGGCTTTCAGTTACCTTCTGTGACTGAGGGCAAACTTGAAATCTCCTTAGTGCCATTCCAGCATTTACACCACTATATCACATGGTTCTCATGTGGTTGTTATGTCCAAGGACTATCATTATTTATTTATTTATTTATTTATTTATTTATTTATTTAATTAATTAATTAATTAATTAATTTAATTTGTATGCTGCCCAATCCCGCAGGACTCAGGGTGGCTCACAACAATAAATAACAAAAACAACATACATTTAAAATCCCCCTAAAATTATTAATAAAGTTAATCTAATCCAGCTCGCCGGAAAAGCCAGGTCTTAAGCGCTTTACGGACGACTCACAGGTCCTGGGCACTCTGGAGCTCTGATGGGAGGTCATTCCAGATGGCAGGGGCCGCTGCGGAGAAGGTCCTCCTCCATGGAGTTGCCAGGCGACATTGCCTGGCTAATGCTATCTGGAGGAGGCCCACCCTATGTGACCTCAAGGGACGCTGGGAGGCAAATGGTGGCAGAAGGCGATCTCGGAGGTAACCCGGTCCGATGCCATGTAGGGCTTTAAAGGTAATAACCAGCACCTTGAATTGGACCCGGAAGCCTACTGGGAGCCACTGCAAGTCACACAAGAGTGGTGTGACATGGGAGTATCGAGGAATCCCCATGACTACTCGCGCGGCTGCATTCTGGACCAGTTGAAGCTTCCGAATACTTTGCAAGGGCAGCCCCAAGTAGAGCCCATTACAGTAATCTAGCTGTGAGGTGATGAGGGCATGAGTGACTGTGAGTAATGCCTCCTGGTCCAGAAAGGGCCGCAACTGGTGCACCAGGCGAACCTGGTCAAAGGTCCCCCTGGCCACAGCCGTCAAATGATGTTCTAATTTCAGCTGTGGACCCAGAAGAACCCCCATGTCACGGATTCTCTCAGAGGGGGTCAACACCTCCCCCTCAATTTCCAACGATGTCAAATGTTGGGATGGTCTGGGAAGTAGAGACCCAGAGCCACTCGGTCTTATCGGGGTTGAGCTTGAGCCTATTGGTCCCCATCCAGACCCCCACAGCCCTCAAGCATTGGGACATCACTTCGGCGGTATCATTGGGTTGGTTCAGGGTGGAGATGAACAGTTGTGTATCATCAGCATACTGCACCCCGAACCCTCAAATGATCTCACCCAGCCGCTTCATATAGATTTTGAATAAGAGTGAGAGAACCAAGCCTGAGGAACCCCGCAAACCAGGGGCCTTGGGCTCGATCTCTGTCCTCCTACCAACACCATCTGCATACGGTCCGAGAGGTAGGAGGGGAACCACCGAAGCACGGTGCCTCCCACTCCCAGTCCCCCGAGCCGCTGCAGAAGGATACCATGGTCGATGGTATCGAATGCCGCTGAGAGGTCAAGTAGCACCAGAATAGAGGAATGACCCCTATCCCGGGCTCGCCAGAGATCATCGACCAATGCGACCAATGCCGTCTCAGTGGTGTGCCCAGGCCTGAATCTGGACTGAAAGGGATCCAAATAATCCGCTTCTTCCAAGGCTTCAGAGTTGTGCTACCACCTTCTCAACAACCTTCCCTAAAAAGGGGAGGTTGGAGACTGGATGGAAGTTCTTTAATTCAGCTAGGTTCACAGCAGACTTCTTGAGGAGGGGTCTCACCACCACCTCCTTCAAGGCAGGTGGGAAGAACCCCTCTCACAAAGAAGCGTTGGTAACTGCCTGGAACTAGCCTCGTGTCACCTCCTGACTGGCCGAAACCAGCCGGGAGGGGCACGGGTCCATTGAACAGGTGGAGGCACTCATAGCTACCATGGCCTTGTCCACTACTTCAGGGCCAACAGGATCAAACTCGTCCCAACTATTCGGACTAAGACCTGTCCCCAGCAACTCTGTAGCACTTGCCCAGTTGGATTCCAGGTCTGTCTGGATCTGAGCAACTTTATCCAGCAGATATTGACTAAATTCCTCAGCACGTCCTTGCAAAGGCTCATCCCTGGTTCCCGAATTAAGGAGGGAGCGGGTCACCTTAAACAAGGTGGCTTGGCGACAATCTGGGGATGCAATAAGTGCGGAGAAGTGCGAGCACTTCGGTCCCCTTATCGCCACTAAATAAGTCTTAATATAGGGTCTTAATAGTGTTCAGTCAGATTCGGAGTTACTGGTCCTTCAACAGCGCTCTAGACGTCTCTTCTGGTGCTTCATCTCCCGGAGCTTCTTGGTAAACCATGGAGCCCTCTGGGATCTGCACCTAGTGAGAGGTCGCAAAGGGATAAGCCGTTCCAAGGCCCTAGTTGCTGCCCCATTCCAGGACGCCACCAGAGTCTCAGCCGAGCTGTGGGCAAGAGAATCGGGAAATATCCCCAGCCCCCTCTGGAACCACAAAGGGTCCATTAGGTGTCTGGGGTGGAACCATCTAATCGGTTCCACCTCCCTGCAGTGGTGGGCTGGCGTCCAGAACTCTAGCCTCAGCAGAGAGTGATCTGTCCATGGCAAGGGTTGGTTGACTATATCCCCCAATTTCAGATCACATTCCCACTGGCCAGAGATAAATATGTAGTGCAGTTGAAACTTAATTCAAAACAGTCTTTACTTTTTTAATATTTTGCTGTTCTCCGTTCATCCTATACTGAAGTCCTATGTTTTATAATTAACATAACAGTTGGTGTGAATAGTTCTATCAAATAAGGTCTTTATATAGGATCCTATAAGCCACATAAAAGCAGCATACCACTTTATATATCCAGCAATGCCTCTGTCCGTTCCAGTTGGTTCTGATCCTAGATGTGTTTAACTTTCTTTACTTTTTTTCCAAGTTTCCTTTTATAGAGAATGATGATTCAAAAGGATGAGGGGAAACTTCATTAGATTTGTATTCTGAAGGAGACTTGTGCAATCTGCAAGCCTCATTAATGTGCATTGATGTTTAGATCACAGAATCTTGAAATTGTACTGAATCTCATAATCTCATAAAGGCTGGACTTACTATGGTTTACTCTCCTTGTTGCAATAGACTCTAGCTGCATATATCAAATGGAAAATGTTAGAAAATAACACACACTTTGAAATTGGAACACAAATAGCTTTGGAGCCACATAACATTATCACATGGCATTCTTCCCAGAAAACACTGTATGGGTCCAGGAAGCTATGTCATCTTGTCCTTCAGAAGACTGATATATCACTGTGTAGACCAGAACATGGCTTCCTTTAAACATAGGGTGTGAAACAGAAAGTATTGGAGAAGAAAAGTAGAAAACAGAGTCATTGGGTCATATACTGATTATTTTGTTACTTTTTAAAAATAAGTCTTTAATTCTCAATTCTTTAATTCTGAAATGGAGGGAACAAACTTAGATCCCAAATCTTGAAAGAGAGATGAATTGAAGTAAATTTGGTTGTCCAAACCTAGGATCTCTTACACACACAGATACACACACACACACACACACACACACACACAAAGCACTACAAACTTAAGGTTATATTCAAATGCAGCTCATTAGAATAGAATAGAATAGAATAGAATAGAATAGAATAGAATAGAATAGAATAGAATAGAATAGAATAGAATAGAATAGTTTATTGGCCAAGTGTGATTGGACACACAAGTAATTTGTCTTTGATGCATATGCTCTCAGTGTACATAAATAAATAAAAATAAAAAATAAAAAACTCAGACCTAAATATATTAAATGCATTCATTAATTAAATTCAAATTATTAATTTGAGTTATTTATTATGAACTATGTATGTAAAAGTCATTAGCTCATTTCTTATTATTAATGCTAAAATTCTTGTATATTGCTTGCTAACATTGACTGTATTAGTCAAAGGGCCAAAGTTTGTATATGTTTTTGCAGCATTCTCCTGATGAATATATTAACCCATGACATTTTCCAAATATATTATGGAGTCAGTTTGGTCTAGTGGTTAAGGCACTATGTAGAAAGCAAGAAACTGTGAGTTCAAGTCTTCCCTTAGTCATGAAAGCCAGCTGGGTCACTGTCTCTAGACCCACCCACCTCACAGGGTTCTTGCTGTGGGGAAAATAGGAGTAGGTTTGCCACCGTGAGTTATTTGTAAAAATAATAAAGGCAGGATATCAACAAATAAATAAACATTAATTGTTGGATGTATTTTGATATAACAAAATGCATACACCTTTATTTGAAACTTTTATTACAAATTTTTTAATCTTGATGGATACCTCACTTGTCTAAATGTGGGGGTTATGAATAAGGCAAATTTATATAAAAATTCATGAAATATTCAATTCTACTTCTATCTTAGGCATGACTTAAAATTGGGAAATAGTCACTTACTTTCAATCTAGACTACTGCAATGTGCTCTAAATGTGGTTTCCCTTGAAAAATAACCCGATGCTTTAATTGGTTCAAAATGCAGTGTCCCACATGGTCTTGTGCAAGTCTAGATTTGCACATGTATAACCTTTATTACAGGAGGAGCAGCTTGGGCTAGTGATTTGTTTCTGGGTCCAATTTAAGATTGTCACCTTTAATGCTCTACGTGGCCTAGGGTCAGATGATTTGAAGGATTGTCTTTGCCCAGTCATATCTACCCAATCCACAAGAATGGAAAGATAGGGTATGTTATGGTTCCCCCTATCTTCAAGAGTCCATCTGGTGGACCAAGAAAAAGGGCCTTCCCTATGATGGGTCCCTCTCTGTGTCAATAACATTGGCCTTCACTTTGACACTCTTTCGAAAGATCCTGAAGACATGTTTTTGCCAATAAATCTGGGACCTCGGGGTGATGTGGAGCCCCTCAAGTGGATTGTTTGATTATTGTGCCAAGGGATGGGTTTTATTGGGGTTTGTATTAGGGTTTTATTTTTAGAAGCCACCTGGAAGTCTCCATCAGTGAGTTGGGCTGTCATATAAAGTTTCTAAATAAATAAATATAATATATTGAAAAGCATCTATCTGTAAACCTGTACTAGCTATACTTGATAGATTTCAGTTCCTGCCCTTCAAGTGAAGATGCCTAGATCCTGAAGTTGATTGTTTCTAAATAATAACTATAATTAGAATGCAGAAATTTAAAATACCTGATTAAGTATTTTCAATTCTAGTTTCATAGACAAACCTTTCTTTTTAAGAAGTGTTTATTTTTTAAATAACCATTTTATCAAAATTTAAAAGTATTTCATATAATTTTAATAGAATATTTTGACACTGACATTCGTTGTCTCAAATTACTTTTTAATATTTAAAATAGTTTTAATATTTATCACATTTGTGCTTTTAATAAGTTTATTATTCATGAAGCTCCAGTATATGATATCAGTAATGTGCTTTGTTAGTGTGATTATAAATTACTTTTTAGATTTCAATTTTATTAGAATTAATCTACTTTTTTGTAGATAAACAAGGTCAACTATTATTGATGATAAAAGAGCAAAAATTTATAACCCTGTGTGTTCTTCTGGGAACATTTTATGGAACAGTCAATGGTGTTTATTAATAACAAAATAATTCACTAATACAATTAAACTATAATTCTTTATTTTATTATATCTACTCCAATTGATGTAAATAGCACTAGTATGTTTCTGGACACAGTACTATAGATATGTATGCCTGCATAAGTAAAAGCAAGCCCATTGGATTTAGTATATAACTTATTCCTGCTGAGGCATTTATAGGATTTTCATTGCCTACCTAAATTGTATGTGCTGTGTAATGTTACTTTATGCATACATACGTTTGATACCATACTAGATATAAGTAAATTGCAGCATATAATTTTAATGTGAAAGCAGAATTCCTAAGACACCAATGGAAAGTTTTCATATCCTTCTGTATTTGTCATAATTAACAGAATATAACAGTGTTGATTTTAGAATTTGAACATGATACAGTATTGCTGGTCATTGACTAAATAAGTATTATTGATTGAGTGAATTTAATCATGAAAATAAAATTTTATATGTTATTTATAAGCAGTTTACATTACAAATCCAGTATTACCAATAACAAAATTTAATATATTATTTTACTAATTAATTAACCTCCTGGCCCAGTGCTGGGGGGAAAACCAAATCTTTGATGCCTTATAATAGACCAATAAGATCATGGTCATGTAAAGGTATCATGTTCTACAGAGCAAATACAGTGAGAGAGAAGGCACACTTCCTGAGTCACATCAGATGATAATGCTTCATAGAAGGATCCCAGAATATGAACACCCTGTTGGATCTTTTAAGTTTAGCAGAAATACTTAGAGACAGGCAGTCTTCCATATAATGTGCCCTTGTGCTATGAAAATCTGTGACAACAAATTATATCTGGAACCCTCTTGGTATTTGATGAAGCTTATGAAATAAGGGTATTACATTGGGCTCCCAAGGTGTACCCATAAGTCTCTGCCCCAACTGCATTGTGAATCTGCTGCAGTTTCCAAACCAGGCCAATCATTTTAAAAACAGGTGCAATTAGCACACAAGGTGTGCTATACAAGCTTTCATAATCTCTTTTAACAGCATCTGAAGGCCTAGGAGGATTATGAAATTACATACTAGTAAAAATCTAGGGGAGTCTTATTCCAATCAGAATTAAATCTCCAGATTCTAAAACCCAAGCCAGTCAATCTTGTTAGGATTTAGTCTAACCTCTTCCTTCTCATCTAGATACATATACTGTATTTCAACCAGTCATTGAGAATGACAATCTTCATCACAACATCATCTGTTGTAGTTGAGATGTGTAACTGGCTATCAGCAGCAAATTACATAATTGTCAGCCCAAACATTTGACATTGGATAAGGTGACTTGACTAATATATATGCCTCATGGAATATCTTAATATTATTATTATTATTTATTTAGGTAGGTAAACTGTAAAAGGAGTCCCTATCTTTAGGTATAGCTTTTAAACATTCTGTAATATGTCATTGTCTTCAATTTGATATGAATCACTATTTTATATTTGTAAATATTATTTAGACCTTTAAAACTTCATTATTTAAATTTAATTACCACCCTCCCCTTTTCTTGGCTCACTCATTGCATAGCTGCCAGGTTGAAATAAAGTATATGAGTCTGTTAAGGCAGTATACTGTAAATAAATCTCCTGAATTCTCTTTTTTGCAACAAGCCATACATACAACAACAACAAAAGGATTTTGGATAAGTGGACAGTGTCATTTTCTTATTCATATTGTCTGGATCACTGCCTGCAGAAATTGAACCAGATGCTTGAATACATCGCTGCTTTGAACTATGATAAGGAACAACGTTTGCAGAGCTGAAAATGTGCTAAAAATCCTCTTGGACAAAATGCTTTTGACATAAATACACACTTTACTCTCCAGTGGTCATAGATAACCTAGCATAGTATGAAAAAGATTGGCTTTGCTCTGGTTCCCGACCACTCTTTGCCTTTTAGGTCACTATCACATTTGTCAGTTTCCCACTTATCTTTTCCTTGGTGAATTCACTGCTTCATTTAGCATTTGTCTTGAAACCATCTTGAGTTTGCTACCATTAGCAAAAGTTACAATTTATTTTTTTATCATCCCCTAGATTTGATAAACCAGATTTGATAAGCCTTTATTTGGTATTTTGTAGTCTTGATCCATTAGAAATAATAATTTATAATCATTTTTTTCTGTAGTGATTAAGATGATGGCCTAGAAGTGAGCTGTAGTCCTGGCCTAGACATAAAAGCTTGCAAGGTGACCTTGGACAGTCACTCTCTCACACAGGGTTGTTATTGAACAAATAGGAGAGGAAGCAGTATTAGATATGTTTGTCACCTTGAGTTACATATAAAGTAATAAAGGCAGAATACAAATCTAAAAAATAAATAAGTAAATTAATAACCCAGACTGTGAGCAATCATAATACATTGGATTCTCTCTGATTTCCAGACTCTGGAAAGTTGAATGGCTTAGAAATATATTTTTTGATATTTGAAGGTTGCCATTCATAATCATTTTTCCTGCCAATAAATTCTATGGGACATCTGAGTCAACACAGAAAATGGTATTCAGATTAGATATATAAATTGTTTAAAATATCTTCAGAAAATTGTAATCTGCATGTATATCAAAAATATTGACTGAGAGCCCTTAAAAATATTGGGGTATAAACATTTATGACAGACTTGAGTAAGATATTTCACAAGGAGAAATGATATCAAATGAACTAGGAAGTGAGGTATAATTAGCAGGAAAACGTGTGAGGATTAGAAAATCAAGAGAAACAAACCAGGAAGGTTCATCAGATAGGTGCACAACAGCTACTCCCTGTTTGACTATTAAGTAAGGGGAGAGATGCTGTCTAACAAACAGAAAGTTTGGGAGTTAAAGAAATATAATTATATGTAAACACTTTTTTTCTCTTCTCTTGTTCATATTGACTGACATTTTTCCTGAGTCCAACTCAGTACCTGAAATGAACAGAAACAAAAGTGTATTCAACAGGGAAAAAGGATTGTCTTCATTTATTTTATTTATTTATTTTTATTTATTACATTTTTATGCCACCCAAATCCTGAAGGAATCTGACCAGCTTACAACATGGATAGCAATAGCACTCAGATTTTATATATTGCTTATCAGAGCTTTACAACACTCCCCAAACAGTTACAGAGTCAGCTAATTGCCCCCAACAATCTGGGTTCTCATTTCACGAACCTTAGAAAGGATGGAAGGCTGAGTCAACCTGGAGCCTGGTGGGATTTGATCTGACAACCTGCTGAACTAGTCAGTAGAGACTGCAGTGCTGCATTTAACCACTGCACCACCGAGGCTCTTAATTTGATATTTGTCATTATTTTATTCTAGAACTTTTAACTAGATACTCTTCGAGTATTTTTAATTGTACTGGTATTTTACTGCAATAAATATTTGATTTGATTTGAGAGGCAGAGGGCCGAATATAAATGTACATATAACTTGATGAAGACAAGCACAAGTCCTCTTTTTGCAACATGGAGGAAATATGAAAATATTATCTCAATAAATATTCACTTATAGATCCGCCTGTCTTCGCGTTAATTAATTTTAATCCACTCTTAAGTATATATTAATGTTAATGTATTTTATCTTAAAATGCTCGCAAATCTTCCTTTCCAATGCACATTTAAAATATCATTTCTCAGCTGAGAAGATGATTATATTCCAATCCATCTGGTCGCAGCAGTCAGTCTCCATCAGTATTAGCAAAACTTACAATCCTTCAAGTACCTCTGCTCTATAGGAGCAATTTATGAGCACTTATGCCTATTGTCCATGAACTAATAACCTTTAGTTTGCACCCATCCCCAGCAATTTCCCACCATCATAATATTGCTTCTTTGTAGTTAGAAATATTACAGCTTATCATTCATTATCATGCTTGTATTATTTTTCCTTCCATCAACTTCTACCCTTAATTTTCCTATAAAACCTTGTAAAAGATAGCCTTGTTTCTGGCATTAAAAGAACTTCAGCCAAGAAGAATGCTCTGCTGAGTTTCTGTGTGGTCTCTAACCAAGTAGAACCCTTTTTAAAAGAGAACTTGGTTAGTAATAAGCTTATCTATCACTTATCAGCTGACCATGTAAATAGCCTGTAGAACAGTAAAAAGACAGGTGCTAATCCAATGAGGTAATAACTAAGACAGGAAAAAAATATCCTATTACCTCTGCTGGGGTCCACAAGGCAAACAGCCTTTTCCACTCATAAAACCCCGAATAGATACACTGCACAGCAAGAGACCCGTCACATTTAGCAGCATGTGTCAAGTAAAGAAGGAAGAGATCCAGATGAGACAAAAGGCTAAGCTCAGTGGGACAAACAA
Source organism: Boaedon fuliginosus (assembly GCA_027560395.1). NCBI lineage: Eukaryota > Metazoa > Chordata > Lepidosauria > Squamata > Lamprophiidae > Boaedon > Boaedon fuliginosus. The sequence goes on from JANHGC010001650.1 coordinate 29,329, forward strand.
CATTAAAGACTACATCAGAGAAAGAAATTTAGTAATAATAATTTACTCCAAGAAAGCATTTTTAAAATCACTGGCTAGTTCATCATTTCATTTATGGAGAATATCCCAAAAATATCCTTTAACATATTTTATTCTATCAGATAAACTAGCAGCCCAGATATACTAGTGGTAAATACATAAATGTTTGGACATCTCAGACTCATTGTTAAAAAGCAAATGAATTATATCTTTTTGATCATATGTCCAGTGATGGTAAATTTGCACTGTAAACCAAATGTTCTCAAAGATTAATACGAAATTTGCAATATGTGAATGTACTTTAAAGTAATATTTTAACAGCCTACCCAGTTTTACATCAAGAAGGGTTTATGTAGTGTTTACTTGAGACATGTAAGTAGAACTAAGCAAGGAAAGGAAATGTTGGGAACATGCAGGACTCATTCTGAATATTCCCATACACCATGACTTCATACTACTGATGTTTATTTATACAACAACTTGCATTCTACCTATTTCCAGGATTGTTTACATAACAGCCACAAATACAATAACAAACTATACAAAAATAAAACATGGTGGGCCATGTGCTTTATCTATATTCATTAAGCATCTTGAATTGAACCAGAGCTGCAACTGAAGCGCAGGTATAATGCCCCTAAACCTTTTCATACTTGTTAGAAATTTTGAAGCAAGTGCATGGCTGCCTAGATCAATGAAACAGGAAAAACACACGTCTGCTTTAAAGTTTTATGTTCATGCTCCAGTGCAGTCTTAGAAAACAAATCCATTATGTTTTATTTATCAAATTTTGACCCTTCCCATTTCACCCACAGAGCAATAATATTGCACAACTGTTGTATTTATGCTATATAAAATAATACCTCTTCCTTGTAAATTAATATTAAATTTCCATTTGTGGATTCTAATTTCTAATATTCATCCAAGACTGAGTGGCACATTGCACATTAACAGCCATTTGTTATACAGGTGGTTGCTGCAACCTATGCTTCATGAGTAGGTGCCATACATGTATATGTGCCATGTATGTGTATGCATACACAAGTAAGAGAAACAAGAGACTGAAAGAAGTTGTATATAGGTTGCTTTCATTACTGTATTCTATTTGACAACTTTTCCCAGTCTAACCATTCATATGTTCTCACAATTCCCTAAAGAAATATATGGATCACCATATAACCTGGTTTCAAGTATTGCTTCAGTTCAGATAATCAAAAATATCTAATCTGAAGCACTTTTGCAATATGAAAAAGCAATTCACTCTATTTCAAATCAAAGCACTGAACTGGGTCAATTCACTTTGGTCATTCACTTTGATTCAAAGAAAAGACTCCTTTGTTTTCTGTGAGTTTTAAGGAACCTAGCAACTGTGTGTAGAGCTGCGGTCTAACCTGCTTACCCAGGCCTGACTTCCATAGAAAACAATAAGCTTAATTAAATGATGAATGAGTAAGGAGCACTTTGTGCTGCTCCAAAATGCTAATGTTTCTAAAGTTTCTTCAGCAATTGACCTGATTTATTCTTGAATACTTCCCTTGTCTTTAAAGTAATACTAATGAGGTATGAAGGCACAGAATTTCTGAAAACTCCTGTATTTCTTCTGCTGTATAGTAACAAAAATATGTATAATTAAGGCAAGAACTACAACTATAGCAAAGCAAAAAAATAGATTGAATGAAAGCTTTAAATGTTTATGAAAAAAGACAAGTGGTTTTTGCAGAGATTAGAGCAAGGCCAGTCAATACTAGCCCACCTGCAATAAGAGGCATGAACAGATACTATTAACCAGCCAAAAGATGGCAGATGTTTCTTTTCTTTAATTTTTTTTTTCATAACACTCTGGAAGTCTGCAAGAAGATCAAGAGAGTGTGGCAAAATCTGTACAAATATCATGTAAAATTAGATCCTACTAGATGACCCACACTTTATATTGTCAAAACTGGTTCAGGTATTGTTGGAGCAATTTGCAAGTTAGGAGCTGTTTGTTACATCCTTGCTTTCCTGTTCTGTTTTCAAAAACCACAATCTACACTCACATACGGTTGATGTTCCCCTTTTGGGTGAAGAGAGGCGGGATATAAATCAAATAAATAAATAAATAAAAATAAAATCTAACCTTACTTACCTGAGGCAGCATCTGCATGGAATGTCCTATATTTTCTCACTTGTGCTGGTGCAAACAGTGTTATATGATTCATTTGCTACATTTCCTTTCATTGTAGGCAACACTTCACCTCCAGTTGGCTGACATGTGCAATAGCAGGAACTGCATAGTCTTTTTAAATCAGGGAACTTAATAAGTGCCCTGCCACTTTCCCCTTCTAGACCAAAAGACAGGGAAAAGGCTATAAAACTGTGGCAATGTCTTCCTTCTAATTGGCCCACTGGTGCATCAAACGTAGCAATGGAAATCACATGGTCCCCAAGATCCATCCATGAAAGGAAAAGTATTGAGTTGTTTTAATACTTGAGATATGATAAAGTTGATGTAGTTTTTTTTTAAAGTTAGACATACTATAATATATACTATGATATATACCAGGGGACTCAAACTCCAGGCCTGGGGGCCAGATCTGTTCCACAGGGTGCTTAGATCTGGCCCATGGGGCCACCCTGGAAATAGCAAAGGCCCGTGGTGCCTTCTCCAGCAAAAATGGAGCTCACGAGGACTGCACATAGCCTCCTGAGATCCGTTTTCACTGGCAGAGGGTTGCAGGAAGCCATCACAGCCAAAAACAGAGCTCAGGAGACCATTTTTGCTGGCAGAGTGCTGGGGTCACCACAGGCACCCCCGATACAAATGACATCATGCTGGCCACATCCACCCTGACCACACCCATCCTGGCCCCCCAAGGTCAAACACAACCTTGATGTGGCCGTTAATGAAATTGAGTTTTACACGCCTGATATATACTATACCAG
>JANHGC010001650.1:32368-55410 GCA_027560395.1 Boaedon fuliginosus
TCCTGTTGTGGTGACCCCCAACCATAAAATTATTTGGAACCACATATGGGAATATGTGTTTTCCAATGGTCTTAGGCAACCCCTGTGAAAGGACCATTCGACCCCCAAAGGGGTCCCGACCCCCAGGTTGAGAACCACTGTACTATACTATATTTAGAATACGAAATTCAGGTTGAGCCCAAAAACACAAAAAGTATTTTACAGATGAGAAATAGGAAAACAGACATTGTTTTCTGAAATGAGATAGAATTCTGTCAGGTGGAATATGAAATAAAATCAACTAATGACAGAGGGATATAATTGTCAATGGTTTTCCTTATATACATTTATCAGAAAGATTCAAACTAGACAAAACAATGTATAATATTAAATATTCTAAAACAGACTTTGAAATGGAATATATACAAATGATAAAGATACAATTGCCAAAATGTGCAATTTTTAGTTGAAACAGAAAAAGAACAAATGAAAGGATGCATGATTAAGAAGACTACCATTTTTGGTTATAAAATACAGATAGAACAATGGGAAATATGTGGTTGGAAGGACTGAAATTTGCACTATGTTAAAATCGTCAAGTGGAAGTGAGGTGGGGTATAACTCTAATAAAATAAATAAAATAAAGAGAACTTTTATAAAATGATGTACAATTTGTATATAATGCCAGAAAAATTATCTAGAATGTACAAAGGTACTTCAAAACTATGTTGAACATATGAACAACCACAAGAGTCATTTTTCACCAGTGGTGGACATACAAAACAAACTAGAAGATTTCGGGTTCATATACATACATTAATTCAGAAAATTTTAAAGATTAATAAACAACTGAAACCAGAAGTTTTTGTCTTATGACGGATAGGTAAAACCATTGAAAAAAGGCAGGAAACTTTATTTTTATATATGATAATTAGAGCAAGATTAATGTACACATAAGGATGGAAAGATTTGGCAACATGTACAATGGAGGAATGGTAGTTGAAGAAGATAGAACATGCTGTGATAGCCAAATTGATCTGTTTGATTACAAAAAAGAAAATACCTATGTTTATTGCAAACAAGGAAACTCTGATAGACCCGTTGCATAAAACTGGAAAAATTGGGAAAAAATGAACTTATGATCTATGATTCTGATGATAGGATAGATTGTGGAAAGAAGAGAGCCACTATGCAGTTTTAAAGAAAGAGGTAAATCTATAATTGTATTTATGACTGCTGTAAAGAAGATAGGAATCAACTTTAAAAATTTTCTTTCTTGGACTTCTGGTGTGACGCCATCGATACTGGGAGAAAGGTGTGCAGAGGTCTGCGGCTTTGCCTCCAAGCCTGCCAATCTGGGACCCGAAAGGGGGTCTAACCCTTCTCGTGCAGAATGGGAACCGAAGGAGCACGGGACGGTGGGTTGAGGGGATGCACAAATCCCCTCATCTCCCAAAGCTCTAGCTGAAGATCGGACCAGGATGGCCCCTGTAATGGCGGCTATCTAGATTGGAGTCACGCCAGGCAAGAAAGTGCAGGAGCAGAATCGGGAGGAACCAACTGAAGGCGGATTGGGTGAGCCAGATCAGGGATGGAATCGAACACCCAGGATTTAATGAAGATTTAACTAGAGATTGCGGGCTGCGGAAGGAGAAGTGGCTCATAAAAGAGAGGCATCCGAGGAAGAAGGACCCCTATTTCCTGCCTGCTCGGAGGACTTAAGGTGGATTAGAGCTGGTGAGTGCCGAGTCCCGGTGGAACTGTGACTGTTAATTTCTTATAAAGAGAGAAAAATTTTATTTCAGAATGGAATCAAATGACAATTTTGATGCTGTGCAGTATCATTGTGCGAAAATTTTGAATAATTTGGATAGAGTGGAAAGTTTGGGGAGCAAGGTGAGAAATGGCTGAGATGATGCAGAAAATGGAGGACAATATGTCGGTTAATGGACAGACGAAGAAACCAATGGCAGAGAAAGTGGAAGAGATGGAGGGGATGGAGGAAGGGGCTGAGGAGAAGGCATTGGAAAACCGGTGAGCCATTAGAACCCGACCAGAAGTAAAAGAAATAAAAGACATTCGAGCATATTTTCCACAAAAACATCAGGAATTGGAAACCAAGGCTTCTAAGACAGGCAAAAAGACAAAGAGAATATCAAAATGGACTAGATAGAGAAGCAAGCACCAAATGGGGGAGGAGATTATCGGTGAAGTTGGACAAGGAGAAAAAAGAAGATAAGATGGTCAGGACGAAGCATGAAGACGAGGGGGGCCAGGAAAAGGGGAATGGATTCTTCGAGGGGGGAAAAGATGAAATGATGGATAAAAATAACCAAATATGAAATATTGATAAGGATAGCGAAATTTAGATTTTAGTGTAACAGATTTTTAAGATAGAGAAATATATAATTTTAATAAATGAAATAATTATGGAATGAATGTAATATGGGAATGGGGGGAAACCTGGGAGTCCTAAGGATGAATTATTTTTTTTCTAAAGAGTAAGGGGAAGAATGAAATAATTGATACATTTTTTGTGTGTGTGTTTTACTTTTCTCTTTATGAACTAGGTTAGTGGGAGTAAGGATAGAATTAAGAAAATAAGGGAATGGGTGGGAATACTTTATCAAATAATTTTAAACACAAGATGCTCGGGGTTGGACATAACAAGCAATGTAACTTGTTTTTTTTTTTGTTTTTAAATTGGAAAATAATAAAAAATTTATATTAAAAAAATTGTTTTTCTTTCTTTTCTATTTTTCTTCTACCTTTTCTTGTCTTTTTCTTGTAGCTTTCTCTGTTCTTTTTTCATTTGCACTCTATAAAAGTTGAATTAATTTTACTTCTATAATTTTCCATAAAATTATATTTAAAAAAAGGAAAGGTGTTGCTGCTTGTTTGACCAACATGCGGAGTACACCAAAAAAGTAGGAAAATCCACCAGTCAGAGTCCATGAAGAATATGGTCTACACAGAACATCAGGTCATCACTGTAGCCAAAGCAGAGGGAGGGACTGAAAACTAGAAAGGCTTGAAGATTAGTTTATTTCCAAGTGATTAACATGTAAGAGTCAAGAAGCTTGAGACTGTGAAAATCACATTGAAGTTATCTGGTTTTACCTTTTCCAACTAACAAAATGTATTTAAAGACATGAAGGAAGCTGACATGACAGAAGTCAGAAGCTGACAGAAGACATGAATTTCTGTCTTTAAATAGCACTTGTTACTTGGTAAAGGTGCTATTAGACTTCCGATTTCTGAAAATGGTGAACTGCTCCTGGACCAGATTCAAGATTCAGAAAATAATATTGTAATGACTTCATTATTCAAAGTTCAGGCACAAGCTCACTGAATTTAAGCTATTTTGAGATTTGAATTTTGAGTTTTGATTCCAAGAAAAAAAAGTTAATTGGAGTTAGCAAGAAAGCACTGAAACATTTGCAATTGTTTCTTTTCTTGGTAGAATAAGATTAAAGTGTAAGAACGACAGACTTTGTAAATTACATTAACCACGCAAGCTAGAGTGATTCAAGAATTTTACTGCATTGCAAAAAACAAGAAACAGCACCCAGCATCCAGCAATACTGAAACACAAGTATTGTGTTCCAATTTTAAAATAAAAACTTTATAAACTGTCTAAAAATAAACACTTGCTTCTTTTGGAGTGTCAGATTTGGCATGTCACTGAAAAATGACCTGAGATACCAATGATTTACACTTGGCATATCCATTAATTTTCTATCATTGTTGAATTTTCTGTTCTTCCAGAAAGGTTGCCGAAGTTGGCCTTCCAAGGAAAGACACCCTCAACATGGTGAGGTGAATGTGATTCTGGAGGGTACATTGACCAATTGTTTCTTCTAGCCAGGATATAGAAGAAAAACCATTTATTTCTTCTTGAATAAGTTTTATTGCCTCTGATCACTGGAAATATTTTTGCACCAGAAGGGGTCACATAGTCAGATGGCTAGAGGCTTTCTGGAAAACATTTGTCCTTCACTGGAAAGACTCATGTGTGTCCCAGAGGCTGGCACAAGGAGACAAAATGAAATAGAGAGAGAGGCTGGCAAAGAAATTACTATTTCTAGCTTTACACCCTACTATATACCCCATCATGTGGGATTTTAAAAAAGGACCAGAGCTGAATTAAACTCCCAACTGTGTTGGGAGGATCAGTATAGAGGAAGGATTTTCCACTGGGAAACAGTAGAGCAGCATGACTGACCATAGTAAATATATTGAGAGCTGAGGACATGTAGCCTAAAGAAATCTTAACCTGGCCACTCCAAAAGACTCTTGGTAGGAAAATCATTGAGTGAAGTCTTTCAATGACACCACACCACTAAGCTTCTTTATGAGACTTGCATGGAATAACTAAGATTTATATAAAGAGTTTTGCACTCTTTATATAAATATGACACATCAAACCAACAGGACAATGCAGTTTATTTCAATTAAGTATGTCTGGTTGCTTCAAGGCTTATCCTTGTCTGTTACATGCAGCAACTGCAGAGAAAATGAGTGGCTGGGATAGAGTTTTGTTAGCACTTTTTCCCAACAATACTTGCCAAAGCTGTTTTAACCATTAACATAAACAAACATGTTGTTTTGTGAAGCTGCTTTGAGGGAGAATTTCTCTTCAGTGAAGAGGAATAAACCCCCTGAATTCCATGAGGCAGCAGCCTGAGGAAATTGTACTCTTTGACTTAATCTTTTTAATATTTACCTAGGGATTTATTTTTCTGAATCCTTGTTGTGTCACTATTATTTATTTTCTAAGAATAGAAATTTAAGATTAAAAAGGCATATCAACTAGACCAGAGTGTCAAGCTCATGTCATCATAGCAGCATCATGTGACATATCGGGACTTTTCCCCCTTTGCTAAAATGTGCATGGGTACGGCCAGCGTGTGACGGATCCAGCCCACGGGTCGGGAGTTTGAAAGCCCTGAACTAGACAGTTCCCCCTCAAGCAATGAAATTTATTCCCATTAAGTATTCCTACGATGCAACTTGCTATGATTCCATCAAATGTAATGAACAACTATATAAACATTTCTATAACCGGATATAAGGACCTAATTACAGTATTTGGGCCATATTATGAATTTGCATTTTAGTCATTTTGGGGTTTAAATAGTTTTGCATTATTGAGGTATTTGTGAGCCCCAACTCCCTTGTACCCATGTGTAAGAAGACAAAAATAGTAGTTTAGATGATTTGTCTTCATTCAATTCATGTTTCTTTCCACCTGCTGAATGTAAGAACTAGTTGAGATTCACTCATTGCTGTGCAAGCTTTTGTTTTAGAAGGAATTATATGGAGACAAGCCATAATTCTAATGCTTAAAGAACAAGTCATTTATCTAATTATATAGTTTAGTCTCTGTTCACAAACCAGCCTTGTATATTCAAAAGATTCAGAGCAGATGTAATCTAATTTTTCCCCTTTTTATTTGTACATTTAAATAGTAGGAAATTTGCAGAGTGTTATAGCAGCATAATACAATAAAGAAACAACAAACCTTGAGGCCAGTACATCCCTTATTTTTTTAGAGAGGGAAAGAAGAAAATATTTCTTATTGTGGTTATCTACAACTAAATATTGATGTCTTCAAGGGCTCTTAAATCAAGAAAAATTGTGGTTGTAGTTTCAAATTCAACATAAGATCATACCAGGATCAATGGACATGGCATTGTGTAACCTAAGGCATATAGCAATATTGTCAAATATTGGCATTCTGGAAGATCTTGAAAATGTGGGTTTTCTTCCAGGACTTGAGATACAGTGAATGGACCATCCCCAAGTTGTAGTGTTGTTATATTTTGTGTATATATTGATGTGTTGTTGTAACTATCTTGTTAATCTATCTTGAATTAATTTTATTATATTCCTATTTGTGTGTTTTTACATTGTTCTTTATTTTGTGAGCCATCAAAGCTGAATAAATAACAACACTTATTACAACCCTGTTCCAATAGTCTTCGGCTTAGTTGGCACGACCATTAGTTTTTTTACACTTTAATCCTACCCATTTTGAGCACCTGAAGTAGTTTTACTGAAAATACTACTTTAGAGACAATCTGAGGAGATATGAATATATACAGCTATATGGTGTTCTGTCATATATTGAGCTAGACAGTTGTTATATGTATTGCATGTCCAAAGTCACAATACCTTTCTATATAAACACACTGTAATTTAAACCTAGGTCTCATATATAAAAAGCATGTGTTCAATTCTCAAGTTATAGACCCTTGCCTCATGCACCACTTTCATCGTATTCTATTGTATAACACCAAGATACTATAATAGTTGGTGATGTAAAAATCCAATACACAAATATTGCAGTTATCAATTCTAAAGAAAATATATAAATCAGTCAATACTTTGTTCATAGAAATTATTTATAGTTGGTAGGAATAAATCCATCAGACATGAGTAACTCCATTCTGCTTAAAGCAGAAATTGTGTATTATAGATAATAGGGATAGCCATCCAAGGTCCAACCAGGTTCTGAATCAGGTATTCAGAATTTTTGCATCTCATTGGCATTTCACCTTTGAGGATTTCTTTATTATGTCTCACAATAAAATCCTTCTAAATGGTATTATCATTGTTGTTGTTAGTTGCAAAGTCATGTCCGACCATCACGACCCCATGGACATTCCTCCAGGCCTTCCTGTTCTCTACCATCCCGTGGAGTCCATTTAAGCTCGCACCGACTGCTTTAGTGACTCCATCCAGCTACCTCATTCTCTGTCAACCCTTTCTGCATATAAATTAAATAGGCAAGGCGACAGTATACAGCCTTGCTGAACTCCTTTCTCAATTTTGAAGCAATCAGTGATTCCATGTCCAGTTCTCACTGTTGCTTCTTGATCCACATATAGGTTTCTCAGGAGACAAATAAGATGGTCTGGTACTCCCATCTCTTTAAGAACTTGCCACAATTAGTTGTGGTCCACACAATCAGAGGCTTTGGCATAGTCAATGAAGCAGAAGTAGATGTTTTTCTGGAACTCCCTAGCTTTTTCCATGATCCAGCGTATGTTGGCAATTTTTTCTCTATTTCCTCTGCCTCTTCAAAATCATGTCTGTACTTCTGGAAGTTCTCGGTCCACATACTGCTGGAGCCTAGCTTGTAGGATTTTGAGCATAACTTTGCTAGCATGTGAAATGAGTGCAATGGTGCGGTAATTTGAACATTCTTTGGCATTGCCCTTCTTTGGAATTGGAATGGACCTTTTCCAATCTTGTGGCCACTGTTGGTTTTTCCAAATTTGCTGGCATATTGAGTGTAGCACTTTTACTGTATCATCTTTTAAGATTTTGAATAGTTCAGCTGTCACCAACTGTCACCTCCACTAGCTTTGTGGTTACTCAGACTTCCTAAGGGCCATTTGACTTAACATTCCAGGATGTCTGGCTCCATGTCAGTGACCACCCATCAGGGATACCAGGGACGTTAAGCTCATTCTTGTATAATTCTTCTGTATGATTTTACCATCTATTCTTAATCTCTTCTGCTTCTGTTAGGTCACTGCCATTTTGGTCCTTATCATGCCTATCTTTGCATGAAATGTTCCCTTCATATCTCCAATATTCTTGAAGAGATCTCTGATCCTCCTTATTCTATTGTTTTCTTCTATTTGTATCCAATGTTCATTTAAGGAGGCATTCTTATCTCTTCTACCTATTCTCTGGAATTGTGCATTTAATTGGGTGTGTTTTTCTCTTTCTCCCTTGCCTTTTGCTTCCCTTCCTTCCTCAGCTATTTGTAAAGCTCCCTAGAGACAGCCATTTTGCTTGCTTGCATTTCTTTTTCTTTGGGATGGTTTTAGTTGATACCTCTTATACAATGTTGCGAACCTCAGTCCATAGTTCTTCAGGTACTCTGTCTATCAGATGTAATTCCTTAAATCTATTTCTCACTTCTACATATCAGGGATATGATTTAGTTCATATCTGAGTGATCTAGTGCTTTTCCCTACTTTCTTGAATTTAAGCCTAAATTTTGCAATGAGAAGCTCATGATCTGAGCCACAGTCAGCTCTTGGTCTTATTTTTACTGACGGTATAGAGCTTCTCCATCTTTGGCTGCAGAGGACATAGTTAAACTGATTTCTGTGTTGATTGTCTAGTGTTGTCCATGTGTAGAGTCGTCTCTTGGGTTGTTGGAAAAGAGTGTTAGCTATGACCATCATAGTTTCTTGACAAAATTCTACCAGCCTGTGCCCTGCTTCATTTTGTACTCCAAGGCCAAACTTGCCTGTTATTTTGGTTATCTTTTGGCTTCCTACTTTAGCATTCCAATCCCCCATGATGATAAGGACATCATTTTTGGTGGTTAATTCTAGAAGGTGTTGTTGGGCTTCATAGAGCTGGTCAACATCATCCTCTTCAGCAACAGTGGTTGGAGCATAGACTTGGACTATTGTGATGTTGAATGGTTTGCCTTGGATTCGAACTGAAATCATTCTGTCAGTTTGGGGTATTACCATAGTAATCCCAAATATAAAGACACCAAATATATCATACCAAATGCCCATTTCCCTACAGTAGCCAAGAAAAGCCTCTCTCCACCCACTTTGGCAATGAATTAATAATATATTAAATAAAACTACTGCTTCCTAACATCCAGACTTATTTGCATAAGATAGCCAACCTTGACACATGGCAATATCTTTCCATACTAATCATTTAAAAATGAGCTATGCAAATTAAAAAACCTTTAACACTCTAACATAAATGAGAATAAAATATATGACAGAAGACCTGTCTAATATGAAAAGAGAATAGTCAAAGTGAATAACTTGTGTTTAGTCAACTTATTTTTAGTTTGAGATTTAGGAGTTTGATTGAAAAAATACATTTTTTCCATGGATTCACCATATTAAATTCCACACTGCTTCATAAAATAGTAGTTAGTCCAAAGAAAAAAAGAGCATGTTCTTCATTGTATTATATTTAGAAATATTTATAATATGGAATGACTAGGATATTCAAAATTATTTTAATACCCCAGTATATTTTATAGACTGTTGTATTTAATCCTGACTTCTTCCTTCAACAAGTAACTTTGTTGGAAACAAACAGTACTTGACCCAGGAAGCCATTTTGTCTCTCTGCAGTTGCTCCCCAATTCCTTTTCCAGTTTTATTGACATGTAAGTTGCATGTGGCCTTATAGCAACACTGAATCTATGATATCAATATAATTATATATAAGAATTCTTCAGCACACACATAATTTATATGAAATTTTAATAAACACAAAAGTTTATTCCCTATTATTTTTATTGTATATACCACTAACATGCTCAAAGAAACAAACTTGACAATATTTGGGGTAAAAGTATTTCAGAAAGATGCAGCTATTTCAATGCTGCATATCATGATTTTTTTTAATCCAAAGGAGAGCTGCTTTTCGAATCCAGATTACAGGTACTGTGACTAGTACCTTTCTTTATTCTGCCCATGCTTGTTTTTTCATCTATCTTCCCTACACTTCTGCTAGGTTTCTTGCATATATCAGCATGATATTTCTCTAACTGGTGTCATTTACTGTATTGTGGATGTCACACAGCTGCACATTTATTTTAAACATGGATTTTACTGACATCTGGTGGCAGTAAGAAAATTCTCACCCTAGAAAATATTAGAACAATATTTTTAGTAGTCCCAGTTTTTAACAGGAATGTAAATATTTTTAAGTTATTTCAAACAAGCCAAAATCCTGCTGTGAGATTAATAACATGCTTGATAGAGGCTCAAGATTTGTATAATATAACTTAATACAAGAAGACCTCTTAAATATCATGCTTGTTGAAAATTTTGGTAAATGTAGCATCAGTATATTGGGAAGGCTGATTTAATTTACAATCCTACAGAGAGAGGACATGTTTACAGGGACTAATATGGAGGAATATAACTTATGACTGAACCTATTATCAGGAATTTGTGAACTAGGATTAAATTTAGAATGTACAAAACCTCTGAAAATTTCAGGTGCATTTTTTTTTTATTTTTACCACAGAAAAACAAAATTTCATAAAAGAATCAGTATCATCCAATCAGAATTAGAAGAGATGACTACAATTTAGTACTCTAGCTTGCTATACTGAAATAAGAAAGTTTCTTGGAAAGATACATGCCTACATATTTCTTTTACAGAAACTCAAGAAATGGGATTTTCACTCAATATCTGCAAGAAAAAAACAAAGAAAAGAAGTATTAATAATGGGCAGTACCCTTGTTTTTTTTAACAGTTTTTAAATACTCCCTTCTCAGATGAACTGTACAAAAACACATACCGGTAATAAAGAACATCCAAAAATGTAAGTACTATAAGGATAAACCCTTCAAGCCAAGTTCAACTCTTGGTGACTACATAGGTTCATCCATCTTCGACTTACAACCAAACAATTCAAAATTAAGTGTAAAAAGTGTCTATGCTCACACTTAAGACAATCACACCACCTCCATCATAAAGTAATTGCAATTGGGGCACATGGCAATCAGCTAGCATTTACAACCAATCGCAGTGTCCTATGGCCACGTGATGGTGATTGGTGGTCTTTTTCCTGATTTCCAGCAAAAAATGCCTATTAGGGAATCTGTATTTCAGGGGTATCAAACTTGATTTCATTGATGGCTGCATCAGGATTTTGTTTGATCTTGGGGGACAGGTGGATGTGGCCAGGATAGGCATGACCAGCATGATGTCACTCGTGTTGGGGGAAACTGTGGTGGCCTAAGTGCTCTGTGAAAATGGGCTCCTGGGCTCTGTTTTTGGCTGGGACGACCTCCTGCAACCCTCTGCCAGCGAAAACAGAGCTTGGGAGGGCTGTGCACAACCCTTGCAAGCTCTGTTTTCATGGGCAGAGGCACCACAGGCTAGTCCTTCAATATTTTCAGGGCAGCCCTGGGCCAGATCTAAGCACCCAAGGGCAGGATCCAGCCCCCAGGCCTTGAGTTTGACACCTCTGCTGTATTTGCTTAACCACCATAACACAGTAACAGAATTGGAAGGTAGGTCTTCTAATCCAATCCCCTGCACAAGCAAGAGACCTTGTACCATTCTGGACAGTGGCTGTCCAATCTCTTCTTTAAAAACTTCCAGTGATGCAGCAACCCATTTCACTGGTTAATTGTTTTCACTGTCACGAAATTTCTCCTTAGTTCTAAATTAGTTTCCATCCACTGTTTCTTGTACTACCTTCTGATGCTCTCAAATATTTGAACACTGCTATCATGTCACCCCTAGTCCTCCTTTCACTAGACTGGACATACCCTATTCCTGCAACCATTTTTCATGTTTTAGCCTTCAACCCCTAATCATCTTTCTTGCTCTTCTGTGCACTCTTTCCAGAGTCTCGACATCTTTTTTATATTGTGGCAACCAAGACTGGATGCAATATTCCAAATGATTTTACCAAGGCATTATAAAGTGGTATTACCACTTTCTATGATCTTGATTCTATCCTTCTATTAATGCAGCCTAGTAGTGTGTTGGCTTTTTTGCAACTGCAGCACACTGCTGGTTCATATTTAAGTGATTTCCACTAGGATTCCTAGATCCCTCTTGCAGTTGCTACTATCGAGCTAAGTTTCACCTAATCTATACCTGTATATTTGATTTTTCTTGCCTAAGTGTAAAACCTTTTTTTTCTCACCACTTAATTTCATTTTGTTAGATAGGACCCAGTGTTCAAGTCTGTTGAGGTCCATCTGGAACTTTAGCCTATCTCCTGGGGAGCTGCCAACTTGCAAATTTGATGAGTTCCCCTTCTATTCCCTCATCTAAATAATTTATGAAGATGTTGAAAAGTACTGGGCCTAAGATAGAACCTTGGAGTATGTGATTTGCTTAACAACTGTGGTGATTTGCTTAACAACTGCCATAAAAAGTGTGTTAAATTTAGGTTCAACTTGATTTATGACATAAATTCTTATCCCAATTGTTGTCTTAAATTGAGACTTCCTTTAATTTTCTCCAAAATAGTTCACTATTGTTGACTTCCAAGTTGGGTTTGGATTTTGTTTGTATATTTTTTGTTCACTTCCCAAACTAGCCTACACCCGTGGTGTGTTTCCTGGAGGTAATCTACCCCAGATTAAACCAAATCTCATATTGATTGGCTTCTGTGCAGATATCAGATAGCCAAATATTGTTATTTGTTAAACCAGAAGACAAAAGTTTTCTATTGGCAACATCTACTTAGGAAAACTATTGTTGGCAAGTCTATTTGCGAGCAAGTCTTCAGCCTTTATCACAACGCTACAAATTAAAATTTGAAGCAAAATGAGTATCCATCTGCAATAGTAATGAGGCTGTTTTACTTTTCAAGAATATCTAGCTAGCCAAATAACTTTATCTCTAATAGACAGTGTGGATG
Source organism: Boaedon fuliginosus (assembly GCA_027560395.1). Lineage (NCBI taxonomy): Eukaryota > Metazoa > Chordata > Lepidosauria > Squamata > Lamprophiidae > Boaedon > Boaedon fuliginosus. The sequence goes on from JANHGC010001650.1 coordinate 44,748, forward strand.
CATATGTTATAGCAGCACTGATAACATTTTAAAAAAAATCTAGCCATTCCCTTTCAGTGGAACTCTCAGCTAAACTTCATCATAACTTATAGCAATGTATGACATATAAAATAAACAAAAAATGGACAAATGGACATTCAGAGACATGTTAATGATATTAACCAAAATCCTTTTTCTTTTCTAGAGCAGCCCATGTACAGCACATTGCAATAATCCAGACAAGGGGACATGACTGATTATTAGTCATGCCCCTGATCCCAGAAAATTTAAGATGTAATTGTGCAAGGGCCACAGATTCCACCTGCTGTAAAAACAAGATTGGTGAGTCCAGAAAAGCATTCTATTTGTAGGTCAGCTTTCATTGGAGTGGCATTATAAGTAGTCCTCAACTTACAATCATAATGGACCCTGCCCATCACAGTACTATGTTGGTGACGATCATGAACTACATGGCTGACTTACCGTAATTTTATTATCTTTTTTCAGGTGGTCATTAAGCAAATACTGCAATCATTAAGCAAATCAGTGATTTGCTATGGGCCACTTTTTCTGAAAACTGGAAACTGGAAGCAAATGCCAGTTTTCAGCAGAATAGTTCTGATCTTGGAACTGGATGTTAAATAACCCCTGGGAGGTCTGTCATTTACTTCTTTTTTTGCAAAATACTTTATTGAACATTTTATAAAATTTACACATCAAGTATAGCAAATTCGGTATGAGAACTATTCCATACAAGATTCAAATATCGTATAGATACAATATATACAATATATACAATATAATACATCCTAAATTACGATATAACAGAATTTTTAAATCTATAGTTCCTGATATCTATGATCTCCCATGCCTCTTTTTGTTGAGTTTTTAGTGTCCTTTCCAATTTTTTCCCCTTCTTTACAGCCAATTATACCATTTATCCCAAATTTGAGAGAAGTCTGTATCCCCCTTATCTTTTAACACCATAGTTAATTGTCTGTCATTTACTTCAAGGACAATCTATATATCATCCAGAGTTAAATATGGGCTTTCTCTGGACTTGGCTTCTGGATCTACTGTATTTTGGAGGACTCAATCTAAACCTATTTCTCCCCATCTAAACCTTATCAGATTCCAAGCTCCAGGGAAGAATCTCTATTACATCTCTTGCCAATATAAAGTGGAGATTAGTTAATCATTAATATAGCTACTTATTTCACAAAAGTGACTATGGGAGTTTAACAAAATTAAAAGCAAGCAATCTCTGCCCACCATACAATTTATTATCATCAGCTAATGATCATATTTCATCCTGTGCCGATCAATTTCTCCTAGTGGGATAAAGTCAATGTTAAATTGTAGATGGAGTAGGATTAAATCCTGTGCCACTCTATAATGATATATTACCATAAAATATGCCATATGCTGATGTTAGACTGCACTATACAGTTCAACTTGGACTAAACAGTTTATGGTACAAAATGTCAATAAAATGTCATAAAACATTTCATAAAATTTCCTATGACTGCTATACAGTTCAATATGGCCTATTTTCAAGGCAACTCTGAATGTATGCCAAGTTTTCCAATGAAGGCAGTACGTTAGAAGTTCTGACGTTGGTGGCATTGAGGAAACCCCTGGAGCCTGGGGAGGGCGAAAATGCCCCCATGCCATGCTGTAGGAGGCCGACTAGGCAACTGGACAGAGAACCGGTTGCTGGAATTTTTGAAACCCACTCCTGGCCTGATGCCTTAACTAGTAAAGCAAACTGGCATATTATCATATCATATTATTATATTCGTCACCGAATCAGCCAGATGTTCAGACTAGATTTGGCACTTTTGTCCACCTATTGAGTCCTTTCCAAGGACCTGGGATAGGCAGATGTGGATGTTTTTCACAGGGTGTTTCAAATAAATCTGCCTTTTGCAATTGACTGATGGTGAATTTGTCTATGCTGATGATTTTCAAGTGGTACTGTTTTGGGATTACACCTGAGGCACCGATTATCGGTGCTACCTTGGCATTCTTTTCAGTCATTCTATTTCTATTTATAGGTCTTTGTATTTTGTTATCTTCTCCAATTCTTATTGTATTGTATTATATCATATTGTATCATGAAAGTATTATAACAATTCTCAGAATTTACTTTGTCTATATCGTGCATAATCTTTCACACTAATCACATGTACTCATATTCTTCCTAAAATACATATAGTCACAATAATTCTTTCAACAGAATAAGATGGCTATCCATAGTTTACATTATCCTTCTAAAACAAATCAGACAGAAACCAAAAACACCATAGGATTCTAATTTACTATGATATGACAATGAAATTATAATATTGAAAGTTTAATTTCTTTCCTGGGATCTCTATCTGTACTCTGAGCCAACATTACTTTTCAGCTGTCCACAATTATCCAAGATTTTTTTCCTCTTTGCCATTGTAATTCAGATTACTTAATACAAGGCTATCAAACTCGCGGCCCGCTCCACCACCTCCACCACATGCACATGCAACATCCTTCCACGTGCAACATCCCCCCACTCCGCGCATCTCCAGAGCCGAAACACAGGTGATCCAATGATCAGCTGTGTTTTCAACCAATGCAAAGGTGGGGGGGCTTGCGCACCTCCGTGTATGCATGCATGGGAGGGTGCAGAGGCGTGTGACTGCATGCATGCAGCCATGCGAACAACTTCTGGCACACAGGGTGGAAAAACTTTCACCACCACTGCCCTACCCCATGCTGTCGGATGATCTCCCCCAGTGGTTTCATGTAGATGTTAAATAGGAGAGGCAAGAGAACCAAATCCTGAGGCACCCCACACAGCAGGGACTTCGGGTCAGACCTCTGCCCTCCTACCAACTCCAACTGTGTGTGGCCCAAGAAGTAGGAGGAGAACCACTGTAATACGGTGCCCCCCACTCCCAGTCCCTCAAGCCACCTCAGAAGGATACTATGGTCGATGGTATTGAAAGCCACTGATAGGTCAAGAAGCACCAGGACAGAAGAAGAACCCCTGTCCTGGGCCCGCCAAAGATCATCCACCAGTGCGACCAATGCCGTTTTGGTATTGTAACTGAGCCTGAAACCAGATTGAAGAGGATCTAGATAATCAGTTTCCTTCAAGGCCCATAGAAGCTGAAGCGCCACCACCTTCTCAACAACTAGTCTTATAGACATCCTTTGTTTTATGTCTTGTAAACCCCTCAGTTATTAATTCAGATAGGTAGGCTTATACATTTGCAAATAAATAAATGAATAAATGGGGAATTTTGGGTTAATAAACGTGTGGCAAAGTTAATTATGTGTAGCATATCATGGAAAGTAAATATTCTGCAAGGAAGAAGGATGGTCATGAATTGGTTTCAGACAGCTGGGATGATGATGTAACATACTAACAAAAATATTTTAAACTTGCATAATATTTACTGCAAGTAATAAATGTGTCTATATAAAAATTTATAAATCATTTATATAACAGGTGCATCTCACCATAATGATACTGGCCAATTATTTGTGAGCCTCTTCCATTTGCTATTCAAATGCCAGTTATTAATGGACAATGTCAAGTCCTCCTCCCTCCCCCTTTAATGATTTATTATCTTTAAAACTATTTATAATCTACAAAGCTAAGCAGGATCAGTCTTGGCTAATATCTGAAGGGAGCCCATCCAGGAAGTCCAAGGTTCCATCTCAGAAGGAGACATTGTATTAGTAAACCACTTCCATGTAATGTGACAAAACCAGCATGGACGTGTGAATTTAAGTCATCAAGAGCCAAGCTTCACTCCACATTTATCTTTAAAGCAGCCTTTGACAAAAATACTGCAACAAGCTTTAAATAAGGGATTGTCCATTATAAAGATATCATAGGGCTGCTCTTGTGTCTACAATAAACCATGTGTTTTGCATTTAATCATTTTTAAATGACAGCAAACTTGTCAACTGCTCAGTTGTAAATTCAGTGATTGGATGAACAAAGAATATTTATAATTTGGCCTGCATGACACTATTTTTTCCCTGCTTCATCTCTCGGGGCTTGGGAAGGTTTACACGATATTATGATAATTCCAGTATTTGATTAGGCCCATTTAGATGTAATCCTGCCAAACAGATTTTTTGACAGGATTTTTTGACAGATTTTTTAAGGCCATCTTTCCCCATTCCTCTATTTTACATACCAAGGGCTCCTGGTGCATGGTGTGCCAATGACTGCTGACTGTTAGTTAACAGACTGGATTCATGTGCAAACACTTAATCATTTAATTAGGCAATTAAGCATCCAACCATTCATGTGTCGGCTGTCTGAGCTACAAAACCAGATCTGAAACTGAGCAAAGACAAGTCACAATCTGTGAGGGGGGAAGGAACACAAAAACATATCAAAACAATTATTTCACTTCAAAATTGCTTCATGTTCCTTTTGCTACATAAGTGCTCTAAATATCTAAGAGATTGTACATTAGTTTTTCTATTTCACGGACCTTACTTCAATCCCTAGCATCTCCAATTAAAATTGAATATTATTACAACCTGAAAGGTGTTAGTCAAAGCAGAAATGACTGAATTAGATGGACAAAGATTTAAGAAAAGATCATAATTGTTCCTTGGTTTCTAAGGTTTCTGCAAAAACAGCACATGCATTTACCATTATGACAGGAAGGTAGGAAGAATCCATCATAAGAACTATGGGATAGGAACATCATTGATTATATACTGCAAACTTAGAGAAGAAATCTCAACTTCGGTTTTTTAGTCAGGAAAAATTTTAGTCATGAAAAATTTAAAAACCACCTTTAAATATGGTTTAAAGGATTACACCCCAAGTGTTTGCAATTAAAAATACCTATTCTATTTTAACATGTTTGTGCTTTGTGAAAATACATGCTTTAAAATAATCATTAAATCTGTATCTGGCAATGCCCATTTCTGTTTTGAAATGTGAAATGCCATTTTAATTCTCCTTCGTCTAATTAACACACTTGGGAAAGATAAGAAAAAGGAGATTTTTCTAGATTGCACAACTGCAGCCTGACATCTTCAAAATCTCATCACTAGATGGCGGCGACCTTCACCAAGTTCTACACAATAATAGCTTTATACTTAATCTGTGAAGCAGCCTTTTGAATTTTTTATATTAAAAGCTGATTAATGTCCAATGTGAATGTTTTATTTCCACCTCTAGATACCATTCACTCAAATTCTTTACAATATTACCAAATGAATTGTCAGGAAATTAAATAGGCAAGCTTTCAAGGACACGTTCAGAAAAAAACATGAAGACCTTGAAAAAACATCTATTGGGTTTCAAAAAGAATTGTGCAACAAATTGAGAAAATGTTTAAATACTGTATAATTGTTGAGACTGATGTGAATTAATTGAAGCTAACTAATTACTTTATACATTTATCACTTTTGAAGATTTCCAGAAAGGCATTCATATTGTTAATGCAGGAAAATCAGAGTCTTGGAGCAGTCTTAAAAGCTACAATACATTTATGTCATTAGTACTATGAATGACATAAAGTGAACTAAGTCCACAAAAGTATGTAATTAAAAATGTGTACATTATTACAAATCCCTCTCATGTTTTTTATAACAATATGAAGAATGCATATAAACAAACAGTAATATCACAGACGTTCAAGACTATTATACAGAAATTCTCAGTGATATTCCATAATCTATTCACAGATCAACTTTTCCAATCTGCATTTAAACAACTGTAACCTAATATTCTACATTAAATGTTTTATTATAGATCTATGGATCAGGTCCGCACTAATGGTTTCTTAGGAGCTTGAGAAAACAATCAGGAACTAGCTTTATAAACAGTGACTTATATGTTCCTCAATTGTTTGGGATTACTCACAGAAAATGTTATTAGGAAAGGCTGAGTGTTTGTCCTAACAAAATTGGGTTCTAAAGAAAATGATCATCTTAAAATTGAGTAAGTAAAACAACACTTCCATGGGATCACAAATGATTTTGTCTATCAGGAAAAGTTGTTGAAAGTTGAAACCAGATACTTTGCAAATATAGAAATGGCCACTAGAGGACACTTAAAATTTCAGACAGGAAAAAGAAATGTGAAGTCTACAAAATGACAGACAAAGGTATGACTCTTTTGAGACATTTCAAAGGAAATTTGAAGAATTGGGAAAGAAATGTATAATTAAGTTGTTTTGGGAACATGCAGCCTGGCATGAAAGAGGGATCAAGTGCAGAGTCACTGCACAACCACAAAAGACTTAGGTTAACCACCCATCCCAAGTTCCTTACAATCTTCTCCATTTGATCCCAGGAGTAAGCTGCCAGTCTAGGGCAATTCCTCTATTATAGGCAGACATAATAAAGTAGTTATTATGCATACTATGCATATGTGGGCCTGGTTGTTTGTGCCTGACATTTGACAACAATAATCTCTGTACGTACAAAGGATTTTTTTAAAGAAAAACTTTGAACTTTTATGGACAGGAGGAAATAGGGATTCAAATTAATTATAAATCAGAGATGACAGAGTGGAAATACAAATGATAACTCAAGAAATGAAAAAGGGCCTTGACCGGAGAAATGATGAGGCGGGGTATAAATCCAAATAAATAAATAAATAAATAAATAAATAAATAAATAAATAAATAAACAAACAAACAAATAAACAAAAGGAACGTCAACAGAGCCTGGGACCCATCAAGTCCACCTGCCCTTGAGTTCCATGGGCCTTTATTGGGCACAGATTCAGATTTGAACTTTAGCTGACTAAATTCTTATGTAATATGAGCCACAAAAAATAACCCAAATCAATTTATGAATTGCAATTTAATCTGTGCTTCTGATCTTTTGCATCTGGCAGATGTCAGATTGCTGACACCAATTTACATTTAGGGAGTGGTACTGAGATGACCACAGATGGGGGTCAACCCACGTCTGCCTTCCATTTTCAACAGGCCACGATGGGATCGACAGTTTGACCTGTGGGACGGTCACGCCGAGGGGTGGGGTGGGGATGCTGCGCCCCACTTATACAGGGAATCTAAACCGACGCCGTCTGAGGTGCGAGTCCCATTCGGGATCGTCCGCCGCTGGCAAATGGATCACACTCGGCTGCTTGCCAGAAATGGATTTCTGCAGCGAGAGAAAGAAGGCGGGGTGTCAAAGTAAAAAGTCTCAAGTTGTGAAGTCTTGGGAGGATAGTAGAGCAAAGTCAGGTGGGGAGATGAGATCCCAACACACCCAAAATCGATGCTGGCAGGCATGCCTCGCCACCAGAGGAAGAAAAATGTCACAAAAATCACTTTAGGTGAAACACGACGATTTTGGGAACAACTGTGAAAAACCTTCACCTCTCTGAAATTTAGATGCGTACCCTCCACGGGGAGAACTTCTTGGGCCCAAGAGCATTGATGCGGAAGACGACAGGAAGATTCCAGGGGTGCAATTCGAAAGAGTTATGTTTTGCTCAAGGACATTATTACACCGGGGTCTAGTCAGCTACAGTTCAGATCTGAATCCATGCTCAATAAGGGCCCAGGGCATTCAAGGGCGGCTGGACTTGGATCATTTGTGACCATGTAATTACTCCAAGCTGATGACGTGTTTGACTCCTCCACCACCACCTCAGCTCTGCCGGCTGTTCTAAATAGGCTGGAGATCTCCTGGTCTGGACTAGCAGATACAGCAATTGAATTCCAGAAGATATTGTGGGATACAATGCAAGCTCTGCGTGTTGGAGTAATACATTTGTATTGCTCTTAATAATCTACTTGTGCGTGTTTGTGCGCACCTTCAATTCAAGCTTGATTTCTGGAGATAGCCTGAGGAAGTCCCTGGAAATGTTCATGGCAATATGTGAGATGTAGAAGGCTGCTACCTTCTTCCTAGGGCTGAGAGATATTGACCAGCCCAAGGTCACCCAGACGGCTTTGTGTTCAAGGTGGAACTCTCCTGGTTTCTTCTCATGACATGGGGCTGCCCTTGAAGAGCACTCAGAGACTTCAACTGGTACAGAATGCAGCCGCGCGAGTGATTGAGGGTGTACCGCGGTACACCCATATAACACCGATCCTCCGTGAGCTGCATTGGCTGCCAGTCGTCTTCTGGGTGCAATTCAAGGTGCTAGTACAAACTTTTAAAGCCCGACATGGCTTAGGAGCGGCTTACCTTCGAGACCTCCTTCTGCCTCCCAGCGCCCACTTAGGTCCCACAGAGTTGGCTTGCTACGGGTCCCGTCAGCCGAACAATGTCGGCTGGGGGCCCCCCGTGCTAAAGCCTTCTCTGTGGCAGCGCCGGCCCTTTGGAACCAACTTCCCCCCGAGATTAGGACCATCCCCACTCTGCTGGCCTTCCGAAAAGCCACAAAGACCTGGCTCTGTCGGCAGGCCTGGAACTGACTGTCTTTCCCTCCTGAATGCTCGTTGATTGTGTTGTAAAATTTTAACCATTGTATCAATTGTTTTAACTATTGTTAGCCGCCTCGAATTCCCTTTGACCGGGGAAATGAGGCGGGGTATAAATCAAAATTAATTAATTAATTAACCTTTCTTTCTTCTTTTTACAAAGCAACCCGATCACAACAAACAACAGTGCAGCTAAAACTAAAACAAAAAAACAAAAACAATAATAAATACAGATCTAGTTTATGAAAGAAATTAATTTGACACTGCAGCTCCACTTTTCATATAAATGCCAGGACTTAATTGATAAAATCTGTTTTCTTTTAAAACATAAGCATTGCCTGGTTAGATTTCTGAAATTCAAATTAACTCGCTTTATTTGATCAACAAATTTGTTTTAGAACCTGGAAGTTCCATCGCATTTATATTAGACATTCAGAACAAAATGGAAAGAACACTTTGAAATGCTTCCCCTCCCCCCCCCACCCTTTCTTTCTGTTTTTTAACAGTGCAATTTCTCTGATTTCCTTTTAAAATGCTGTCTCTTCTGGTTCACAGCTGCGACAAGAAGTAGTGGCGTGCATGCGTCGGGACACAACTTTGGAGACTGCTCTGAACTCTAAGGCATACAAACGCAGCAAGCGGCAGACCCTGAGAGAAGCCCGAATGACCGAGAAACTTGAAAAACAACAGAAAATAGAGCAGGAGAGAAAACGTAGACAGAAGCACCAGGTATTTTACTCTTCCATGACTTTGGGACTGTTCAGCTTGTATGGTTTTTTCCCCTTCTGCAAGTGGATGGAATAATCTGTCAAGGGCCCACTCATTGCTTTTATATCCTGCTAGATATGTTGGCTTGGCTTTCATTACTCTGCAGTCCATTTGTCAGTGAAATGCCCATGCAGAGCTTGGAGGAAGATCCAGCTGCTTCTTTTGTGTCTCATATATTAACATAATGAGAAGGAGCCACAATGAATTGGCAGCTCACTACATAAGCTAGAAAATCTGAAAGAGTTGGAATTTGCTGATACAGAAGTGTCCACAGGATCCAGTGCTTTCATCAAAATGAAACTGTTGTGCCATTGTGAGGTGAGCTCCGTCCCATTCATCCATGTGTGTGAGAACACAATGCACGTACAAAAGGGCGGAGCCTGCGTAGATTGGCACAACGCTATTTTGGTCATTTTGCCAGAATCCCCCGCTGCTGCATGGAAAGCTACTCCTAGTTGTTGAAAAATCTGTCAGCTTTTTTTGAGAAAGTTCACATTTCTTCCTACCATCACACTTCATTGATATAAATTGTGTTAAAAGTACTCTTCCTTGGATCCAAATGGCAGAGTGGGTCATTCTGTGTTTTTTGGTTATTGATATGTAACAAACTAATAGATGCAGAAGCTCGGTATTTCCGAACGGGCAGGAAGTGAATCTCTAGGACAGAGGTGTCAAACTTGATTTCATTGAGGGTTGCATCAGGGTTGTTTTTGATGTTGGGGGGCTGGGGTGGGAGTGGCCAGCTTGACATCACTCGTGTTTGGGGCACCTGTGGTGGCCTGAACACTCTGACAGCGAAATTGGGCTCCCGAGCTCTGTTTTTGGCTGCCACAGCCTCCTGCAACCCTCTGTTAGCTCTGTTTTCATTGGCAGAGGGTTGCAGGAGCTCATGGCAGCCAAAAGTGGAGCTTGGGACCCCATTTTCGCTGACAGAGGCATCACCGGCCAGTCCTTTGCCGCTGCTAGGGCGGCCCTGTGGGCCAGATCTAAGTATCCTGTGGGCTGGATCCAGCCCCCGGGCCTTGAGTTTGACACCCCCTGCTCTAGGATTTTAGTCTCCCGAATCTACTAGGAAGTATTGGAGATTGGATTGGAAATGTTCTTCAAGTAAAGTGGGTGCTGCAGGTTGAGGCTTGTCCTGATACATACATTTCAGAAAATGAAGCTGCTTTATACTTCTGGTTCTTTTTGGTGGATTCAATATTTGGTAGTCTTTGTAATGAGAAATTATGATGTAGAAATATACCTAATTGAATTAATTAATTCTATTTCCATTGATTGGCATGTTCCTGGACCGGGAGACTCTTCTTACGATCACTCATGCCCTTGTTACCTCTCGTTTCGACTACTGTAATGCACTCTACATGGGGCTGCCCCTGAAGAGCATTCGGAGATTTCAGCTGGTTCAGAATGCAGCTGCGCGAGTGATTATGGGTGCACCTCGGTACACCCATGTAACACCTATCCTCCGTGAGCTGCATTGGCTGCCAGTGGTCTTCCGGGTGCAA
>JANHGC010001650.1:61697-75977 GCA_027560395.1 Boaedon fuliginosus
GCTATTGCTATCCATGTTGTAAGCCGCTCAGAGTCCTTCGGGAGTTGGGCAGCATAAAAATGTAATAAATAAATAAATAAATATCTAGTAAAACTCTATTTATCTTTGTTATGGCTTATAATAGCCAGGATAGTCACAATAAATCTATTTCCCACAAGAAGCTATTTTTTGTAATTAATACCAACATTTTATAGTAAAAGTCAATACTCCCAAGTCAATGTTTAGATCCTTAATCCATTTATAACTTTCGCAGATGAGAATCTTACTTAGCTTTTTGCTGTTCGTTTCAAATTTTTTTAACTTTTTAAGCTTCTATTTATATTTTCTTTTGTTCAGACTTAAAAAAAAATCACCCAATAAAGACTTTCAAAGTTGTCATTCAAAGGTCTCTGATAGTTTTAAGACAGTTACTAGGCAATTCCTGGAAGCAATTAGAAAATGAGATTTGCGAACATAGTGTTCTTTAAAAGACTTCACTTTATTTCCAAACAAGATAGCAGATTACATTATTTCCCAGCATTCAAACCTGTGAAAAATCTTCTGGTATGATAGAAGTCTTTCTAATCATCAACAGTGTAGAAAAGTTCCGTTTCCAGCCTAGGAAGCCTTTATTTCATATGTGGATTGGAGTGGTGCTACCTATCTTGTCCCTTTCTTAGACAACAAAGTTTTATGGACCTTGATTCCACTTAATAAAGTAGGACATTATCAGATGAGCATGTGTAACATGTGGCCGAAACATATTATTTGGTTACTGTTCATAGTTTTCTACCAATGCTTTAGAATTTGCCATATGTTTTGCATATGGATATACAGTAATATAAGCTTGAGGATAGCTTTCAAAGGAGGGAATGGGAAGGAGCTAGATGAGACTGGGTAGCTTGGATAGATACAGTAGTCTCAATCAAAGACAGCTCAGTTTCTAGGATTATATATTCATTTATTTATTTTTGCAACGCTTTACGCACATACCTTACATATACCTGCTCAGAAAGAAGTCTAATTTAGTTTAAGTAATTTACCCTTAAGCAAGTTTATAAGCATTGCTGTAAAGGTATCATTGTATTATCTTAAAAGAATGAGAGCCTTTCCTGCATTCTAATTTTCCAACAAATCCTTAAAATATGTCCTGTTTTAATATCAAAGAACAATAAATATTAAGCTGTATAACATACTTATATATAAATCAAACTCATTATGTTTTTTTTTATTTAGAATACAGACACTATCAAATAGAATAATGCTTTTGCAGTAAAATTTTGAGATTTCAATCAAATAATATGAAATTACTGGCCTTCCTCCTAAAAAAATGACCCAATAGCATCCTATTGAAATGAAAGGAATTTGGAGATTTTTTGATCTCAGAATCCCAATGGTTTCAAGGTTATTGAAATATCCATCACTAGAATATTATTGGCTTATAATTGTACTACAACATTTGGACTTTTTTTTAACTTCTCTCTAGTTCTGAGAAAAGCAGAGTACAAAATAATCATGATGAGTAGATTATACCATATGAGTTACAAACAAATTAATACATGGTATAATTCATCCCAAACTAAAATATTACATTTAGCATTAAGTTAAACTATTACTGAAAGCCATATTGATTTATTTTAAAAAATCCTTCTTCTATTTCTATATTATTTCTGTATTTATCCCAATAGAAGCTGCTCCAAAGAAAGATGTCAACTAATTTAATCAATCTTATAGTTCTTTTCATTTTCCAATATAATCTAAATATTTATTTTAGCTTTTTGTTCAAATAAATGTGCAGCATGTTGAAGCCATAAAGTAACTTTATCTCTTTTTAAAAGATTTCACCACAATTCAAAAGCATAATTCACTAAATTTTGAGGAATAGTTGCAGTATTTGGAAAAAACTAAGTAGCTGTAAAATATTACACCTAAATAATTTGAAACCAAACTGTCCAGCATCATTCAGAATAAAACTGAAGTTAATTAGCTTTGTATTAATTTTACATGAGTGGCAATATAAGATGGTAAAACACTTTACTGCCTTAGGATTACAATATTTATATGATACCTATAAAATACAATCTATGTATATGAGGAATGACTTTCAGAGAAATATTTATGCTTACCTCTTGCCCCCTATGGCAGGTATAATTTATTTTAATTGCTTCATATATTTTTATTTTGCATCTATAAAATATTTTGAAGGCATGTCCACAATGTAACTTTTCTGGTTCTAAAGCACTAAAAGATGATTCCCCTGCAAAGAGCTGCTCTGTGAAGTGGTACAACCCACATTACCACCATTAGGCTGTATCTCTGAATTTCACTATCACATTATGCTCTTCCAATTTGAGGGGTGTTCTTTATTTAATGCAGAAAAAGAAAATAGACAGTGCATTCTGGACTGGATTTCTCTGCTATGTTTTCTTCCTTGTGCTAGCTTTCTGTATCAAAGGAATATCTTGTTATATGGAAACATCATAAAATACATTCTCTAATCAGAACTCTACCCACTTATTCTGCCTAATTTGTGAAATTCCCTACATAGGGAGCACCTAGGGAGCAGGGGATAGTACATCTAATGCTTCAGTGGTTTCAAATATATTTGAGAAAATATTCCATTAATATCAAGAAGGCGAATGAACACAACATGAAGTGAAAGAGCATGCTTTCTGTATTAATAGTAGTAAGAGTGTATCAAGGGATTGCTAATTTGTTGTTCTCCATATTTGGATTATAATTCCCATGCTAACTGGGGTTGATTGATATAATAGGCTATAACCTCTGGAAGGCACCAGTTGCCAAACTTTGATCTATATTAGTAACAAAGCACAAATGTTCACAAAGTATCTCATGCACACCACAGTTAAGAAGAGAAGTATGTTAAATATCACAAATGCACAAAACTCCCATGCTGGTTTATACTAATTGGATAATGCCATACATTACCATGACTGGCAACTACCACAGTGCCTAAAAGTTATTTTGCAAGGCATACAATTTCATCACTGAATTCCATAAATAATTAAGCAAAATGACTATACAGTTTATACTAAGGTCTATTAAGAAATAATTACTGAATTTAATAGATTACCTCAGGTAAATAGGATTGCACTTTTAATGTGGAACATAGATATTTCTGATTCTTTACACCCAATGTTCCACCGTTGAGTTCATTTCAAACTCTATTCTGCAATATATTTTGTAGAGACATGCTTGTATTTAACTGTGTTTGAAACTAACATGTAGTTTGCAAACTTTAAAAAAAAATCATTGTGAATATCTAGGTTCTTTTCCATTTCATCATAACTGAACTTACAAATCTTTGCTATGGATAGTACACCACTTCATTTTAAAAGCAAGTGGCTAGAGCAGGGGAGAAGAAATACATCAGTTGATCATCTCTTGTCTTTTCATTATAGTCCCTATTGGGTAACCATTGCTTTAGATTTGTTTTCAAGCAATTGAAATATTTTATTCAGTATTCCACCAATGCCTACAGATTAATTAAATTATATTTAAATCTTTGATATAATAGCCCATCCAAATGATGAAAGGATTAGTGCCTTTATCTAAGATTGAAAATAACTTCTGTACATTTTAATAAACATATCAATTTAAGATTTCCAACTGAGTGATTTACATTTCTCTTACATGAGAACCTCTGAGAAAATTAAAACCTGCATATATTCAATCAATCAAAACTTCTCATCTTTTTTCCCATGTTGAAGCAGAGAACAGCTTTCACTTTGGACAACAAGGTTTCTTTGTGATGTTTGACAGTGTTATTTCTTTTTTTCAAATTATGTATCAATGTGTGTCACCACAGTAACAGGTTCAATCACATTTCAGGACAACATAAAGTACAAGCTATATACAAAATATATCAAAATGAATGTACTATTGCCAATTGCCTGAGAAACACATCAAAACCAATTCTTCAAAGGCAAGACCACACAATAAACACATTGCAAATATGTATGAAAATCCATCCCACACAGATATAAATTCAATGTTATAGCATACATGCCCTTTTAAAAATCATCACCATGACCATCAACATAAAAGCCTCCTCCAGTTCTAGTAAATAGATGCCTCCACTGTATGTAGTATGTGGTTCTTTCCAACTGTGATTTTTTTTCAGCATCACTTCTAAGTTCACCTATAGAACTTTCCCCAGTTTCTGATGCCCACTGATTATTTGACTCGACATAAAATAAAGAGGAGGAAGGAATTCTGCCTACCTTGGGATGATCTTGTGGTCCAATTGCCTGTACTGTAGGTATACAGTGATGAAGAATCAGGAACTCTTCAGTGATAATCAGGGATGAGAGGCTGCTTCGGTGAATAATGTACATCCTCTAGCAGCAGGCTCTGTTTCCCCGCAGCTGGCAGCAGCTTTTGCGGCAGCAGATGAGCACAGCTTGATACTATCCACAATTAACCAAATATTGTACAGCAGCAACAAATCAACAACTAAAAAGCAGGAAAAAAAGAAATCAAGACTCAGCTTATATATAAGAGCAAAGTATAATTTCCAAGAGAAGCTGAAAGCTTCAAGTCACAAACACTACATTTTGTCTTGAAGATTATTCCAGCAAAGCTCCTATTTTTTTTTACAGTACCATAATGCACTAGGTCTGGCTTTTACCCTATTGAAAGAACATGAATATATTATTATCCACACAAAAGAGCAGGTTATTGTTTATGAATTACCAGCCTTCCCAGCAACAAAGGCTATTTTCATAAGAAAACTCAATTTCATTTTAGCTCCAATTTGATTACCAGCTGAAGAAAAGAAACCCTATGCCTAAACCTCAAAGGATTTTTATTCATGCCACTGAATGGGCTTTATTGCTTCCCTTTCAAGACTGACGTAGAAAGCTTTTAGAGTAAAACATTGACAAAAAATTATTGCACTGCTATTTTGTGCAATAACAGAGCTGAAGAGGGGCAATGATTTCTCAGTCATCCTTCACTGTACTTCAGAATAGCAAAGGCTGGAATTAATGACAGACTATAGAGAGGAGCCAAGCTAAGGTCTCACAATGCATGTCAAATCTAAATGATCGCTATACATTGAAAAGACCCCCAAAAAGAGCCTGCAGCTGATTGATTCATGGCTTTCACTAGAAAGACAGGCTTGAAGAGTTTATTGCACCACAATTTACTAGGAATTATCATAAAAATGAAGGTAGAGGCTGAATGTTACCCTGGCACACTCCAAAATCATGCATCCAATGACAAAGTTCAACCACGAATTATAACAAGACTGTTCATGCTACTGTACTTAAAGGTCTGATAGGTTTCTACACTGCAACGAGCAAGGAGTGGGAGGAGAGACTTGATGTTTTAAAAAACTGAGCAGTAAAATTTGGATTTTAAAAGTTGACATACAAGGTTTATCCTTTTAACTAATTTAATCTGTTTTTAAACTTAAAAGCTTTAACAAGGAACCCAGTGCAGCATTTAACAGTTTCTTCTGACTGTCATTCTGCATTAAGAATTTTTGTGTAGGGTTTTTGGTTTACATCTTTTAAATAAAAAACAAATTGTCACAATGTGAGTTAATTGTTGTGGTTTAGATTTTTTTTCATTTAGTTAATATTTATCCAAAATACAAAATACTTATGTTGCAAATTAAATTTTCTTGAGTTTTCCCCCAGCTTTTAAAGTTCCATTTAGAAACTGATGGCTTCTATTTTCACTGTATATAATATTTTTAAAATCTAATAAGAAATTAGTGAATCGTGTTGCTAAATTATGGCTTTCATGTAAAATACAAAGTAAGAATTACATATTTTCCTTCAATGTGAAAATCTACTTTGTTGGACTTCCACATGTTAAAAACTAGCATCTGGGTGCCTTAATGAATTCTTTGTCTTCTAGCATAATCATAGCTGGAACATTTTTCAGGTTTTGCTTTATCAATATTCTTCTGGAAGTAAATAAATAAATAAATAAAAGCTAAAAATGATTACAAGAACCTTACCACATCTGAAACTGGTGTTATTTCTTTTCCTTAGCAAAGGCTAACTTTGTCATACTTTTTTTTTCATTAAGCAATTAAAATAGTAATTCTATCTTGAATATTTTGCAACCTGCAATAGTGATTTTAAATCAGAATGTAACTAGCACATCTTTAAACTGTAAAATAATGTTGTTATGTTCTGAGTTTCCTTATTTTCTGTGTTGTAATAATGTAAAAGTTATGAGATTCAGAAAATTTGACACCAATGGTGTTAGGACCACTGAATACATCTGGCAAAAATACTAATAGGGATGTGTGTATCCTGTGTATCCTCAAAAATCAGTTCCATTCTATTGCTCCTTTACCAGGAGAATTTTCTTGTCTGGCATTTTTTTCCCCTAAGCAAAGAATGAAACAAATAATTTGCAACCTGGATGGACCATATAATACAGTCTCTTAGTTGTTGCTGCTGCTGTTTAAATTGTGCACTGAAAATCCACCAGAGTATATATAGAAAGGCAACTTTGTTTCTCCGGAATGACCATGTGATGACACCCATTGCTTCTGTAAAGTGCATTGGGCTTTCAAAGAGTAAACAAAACTGGAAGGGGGCACTTTGTCCAATAAGACTTCCCTCTGCATCTCTATAAGATACATTTACAAGAAGACAATTACTAACTGAATTTTGTTTTGGATTGGCATTCATCCTGCAGTTGATGCCTCAGGAGATGAAATTTTGTAGTGGAAATATTTCATATCTTTACAATATATGCTGCTTGCCTTCTAATGACCCAGAATTGATCTTAAAATAGTTACAGCTGTATTCTAAAGTTCAGACCCATCTTGGGTTAAATTGTACGTTTCAATGAATGTCTAAGTGAAAATAAGCTAACAGATCATATCTTTCTGCATATTAACGATCACATTTTTCTGAAAGTTTGAATGCATGCAGATTCAAAATAATTAAACAGTTACTATGAAGATACTTTGAACTTTGCACATGCTTTTTAGTAAATGTTTGGTAACACATCCTTTGGCAGAAGTAACAGATTCCAAATGTTTCTTATGGCTGGTTCATTTTGGATTTCTTTTCCACTTTTCTTCATAGAATCTTTCTAAATCAACAATGTTTTTAGGTCACATTGAGCATATGAAATGTGAGAGGTCTCTGCAGAATTTCAATAATGTTCAGGTCTGGGGACCATAAAGGCCATTCCAAAGTCCTTACATTTTTTTTGTAAATACTATTGGAAAAATAATTTTTAGGAAGCTAAAATGACACCATTTTAGAAGGGAAGTTATTATCTCACCTTTAGAAAACCCAGAGGTCACATAAGATAGAAATGAGAAAAAGTTACACTTCTAGCTACAGAAATAAGATGTGGTAATTAGAGAGAGAGAGAGAAAAATCAAGTTATAGCTTTTTAGGAAAGTAAAACTTGAAAATTTTAGAATTAGGCATTGTTTCTACCTGACTATAAAATAACGCTTTGACCCTTGCATGGGGCCAGTGCCATTTGAACTCTAAATTATGGTATCTGGTGTTTGACACAAGTAAGAAACAAACCATTGGGAAGAAATTCTTCCAACAGTGCCTACTGTATAATTTTGAGGTTTATTTCAGACTGCTGTATTGTTGAAATATCCAAGCTTAGCTGACGTCAAAAAAAAAAAAGCATCATCAGAAATGGCTAGTCCTTGAGTGGGAAATCAACAGAAAATTCAGGGCTGTAAATTAAACCAGAAGTTACATGTGTTCATGTAATTTCCAGAAGTTGAACTCGAGACATTTTTTCATCTTTTTTCACAGGTAATGGGGAACAGCAGTTGTAGTAGTAGTAATAATATTATAAAAAATTTAAGCTGATTCCTGAACTGCTTATACTTAGTGACAGAAAATCTAAATTGCTAAAACAACTAACCTACATTCCAAATTCAAAGTGATTGCATTATTACAACTTTTGCAAAAGAATGAAAGAAACCAAGTCTTTTTTACTGTAAAAGATATATTTAAATTTTAATTATATTTACTTTAGGAATGTTCATACTTTTTAAATAAAAGCCAGTTACAACATTTAAAATGTTAAAATAGAAAGCATAGAATGCTAACTATGAATTTGTAACAGCCTGCTTCTAACAGCTATGAGTTGTACTCTTTTTGCAAATTGCCTCATCTTTAAGAACAATGTGGGGGGAAAGGAAGACATACGTGAATTTATCTATTCAGAGATAATTTCTATTCTTTTCAGAACAGGTTGCCTTCAGATAAATATGCAGAATGAAATATTTTAAATTTGATTGCTATTGTTCTCCAAAATGGATCTCCTAGATGATAACCAATGCCATACAGATTCCTGAACATCTGTATATGAGGACCCAGATTGTTGGGGGCAATATGTTGATTCTGTAAACTGTTTAGAGAGGGCTGGAAAGTACTGTGAAGTGGTATATAAGTCTAAGTGCTATTGCTATTTATTTCCTTCCTTTTTGTACAAGAGTGCAAGGTAGCACGGTTACTGCTCTGTCCCAAACCTCAGCCCTATGCTTGGAAGCATCAGGAAGTTTTATCAAAATGAAGAAACTCACACTGTGCTACAAGCTTGGTCTTTTATGTGTGTGCATGCAATATTAAAAGTCAGGCACAAAACTTGCGTCAAAATGTCATGATGCATATTTCATCATTTGCATTTTTGGAAGATACCCATGCCCTGTGGGAAAGGGGGCTGTCCAAAATCATGCAGTACGGTTCTGCGGCTAATCTGTGGATAGAACCTGAGCTACTTAATCCATCATGTTAGCCTGTCACCTCACTAGCTTTCAACTTTTCATGAACAATTTCAACATCTATAAAATCATAATTGGCCAAACATATGTGAAACTACATATCAAATATTGCCACAATTTCAAAAAGATCCCATAAATTAATAAGTTCCTTTTACAAAAAAGGATTCAATGGGAGCACCACACTGTTTTGCCTCCCTAAGGAATCATTCTCAGATTCTTTTGTTGTTATGGAGTCAACAATTATTTACAATAATACTAGACCTCAAACAGTGGGTCAATATTAAATTGATATATCAAACTAAAAGCATCAAACTCTCTCATAAGCATTAATTAAACCTATTTCTATTTTCTTAAGTGCTTCTATTGTTCTGTTTCTATTTAGTAAAGAAGTTGTTAAGTTCTGTCTTTTAAAAATCATGTCTACTTTCTTTTCTCCTTACCTGAGGTATTTTTGGTGCTAGTATAGTTGTGGGGGGGCAGTTGGCATCGGTGCACGCCGTCTGTTTTTATGGGCATGATGTTATGCTTTGGAAGGGATACTTGTCAGCAATCAGCTTCCACAGCTCATCAAGGAGGAGGTTTTGGGTGTTGTGCTCCCACTTCCAGATAACTTTTACACTTCCAGGTAAAAGTGATCATCCCAAAGCTCGCCAGTGAGTCCGTGACGCCTGCGAATCTTATCCTTCAACTGAGACCACGTGTTCTTGATTTGCTGGCTGTGGTGCTAGTGTAAGGGGGGGGCAAATAACACTCGAACTTCCATCGTCCCTCTCCTCCTTTGGCGCTCACCTGCTTCCTGGGGTTTCCACAGTTGGGGCATGGCCAATTCTTCCAGAGCAAGCCAGTAATCTAACTCCTCCTTCATCATGGACACCAACTGCAGCCACATTGAAAACAGCGTGAAGTCGCACCGCGATACCAAATCAGCCATGTTTGCTGATCCGTAACTGTGAGGTATGCCAGATTCGGACTGCCTCAGTTACTTTGGTTATTTTTCTCCAACTGCCTCAGTTAGTTCGGTTATTTTTCATATACAGACCATACCGACAGGGTCCTGTCCACAAAAACAGACAGTGCCGACAGAATTCCCACCAACTGCGGCCAAAGGCCAACTGCCCCCCAACTACACTAGCATCATATTTTTCTTCTTAAAACTGTAGTGAATGAACAACTGTCTGTCACAAACAGGAAGTCCTATCAGACTACATTGGCTGCCAACCTAAGAGACAGGAGCAAGGAGAGCCATTTGCCTCTGAAGTTGAAGATGGATTAGAAGCAGGCAGGATGGCTAACTGGAACAAGGAAGAAAGGACCCTGTTTGGGATGAGGTAATTGAAATAGGTATGGCATCATAACTGGTCAGCATCATAACTGGTAAGAGGGATGGGTTGGGGAATTCTGAGAGTTGAAATCTATGCATCTGCAGTTGCTGAGGTTGAGAAACTCTGCCCTTGACCTTCCTGTTAGTTGAATTCCCAAGGGAGGGGCATAGAAGGGAGAGGGTCCAACTGTCTCCAACTGTCAACTGGGAGCTGAGGGAAGCCCTTCGTGCAACCAATTTTCCAGTCCTTTAGAACAGGGGTGTCCAAACTTTTTGCAAGGAGGGCCTGATTTGGTGAGGTGAAAATGTGTGGGGGCTGACCATTCAGCCTGACATTCTTTGAACCATTAAAATTAAATGCAAATGAACTATTTTATGAATAGTCCGGTGAAGGGGAAAACGTGTGCTGGCTGGGAGAATAGGCAGAGGGCCACTTGAAATTTGAAAAGGGGCTGCAATTGGCCCCTGGGCTGCACTTTGGACATGCCTGGTCTAATGGAAAGAACACCAGAATCATATCTTTTTAATGACCCCATAATCCCTTGTGAGATGGAGTCTGGGCAACTGAATGGAACTGAGTTTTTATTGGCCAGATGCCCTTCCCATTGCCAATGCAGAGTTATGTTCAACAGATATATTCTCACCATGCCCAGAGAGCGAAATATCCCCCTCTACCTAGGATTGAACTCACAGCCTCCTGATTGTGAGGCAAAAGCTCTACCTCTAGGTCATCACATTACTCAAAGAACACATGAATGGGCTTTAAAAATTGAAATTGAAATAAGCACTATGGGCTTTATCCCCTTTATGGAGACATAATAAATATTTTGTTTCTATACAAGATAGAATATTAAGTAGGGAATAAGTATCTTATGGTATAGCATATTGTTATTAGCTACATTCACACATATTTGAACATGATGGTGTTGGTTACAATGTGAAGAGAACCCATACATAAAACCTTCCTATAGGGAAAAAAGTTTTAAATGTGATGCTATTAGGACAGTTGCAACAATTTCTCTATGTACAACCACTAAGTTTGTGCATATCACCAACTAGACCCCTTCTAGATCTACAGATAGTTCTCACTTATTGACAGTAATTGGGACTAGAAACTCTGTCACTAAGTGACACAATCATAAGATGTGATATGTGACCATGTTGACTTACAACAGCAGTCCCAATTGCCCCCATTAGGTGAATCCTGCACAGCCACAGTGTTGTGTGGTCAGATTATTGCCTCTTGTGACCTTCTGCTGGCTTCTCTATTGACTGTTGACTTTCTGAAACTAGCTGTGAAAGTTGTGATCACATGACAACAGGATGCTGCAACATTGCAATTGCAAGCTGATTGCTAAGTACCCAAAACACAGTCAACTTTCTACAAGGATGTTACAATAGCCACAACTATGAAAACCTGCCATGAATATCACTCATTCAATACTGTTTTAAGTTCCTCACATCCACAAAACTATCATACTCATTTGGGAAGATGCTACACAATACACAGTTCTTCCTTGTATCTATATGTGTGTGTAGAAGGCTTGCTTGGTTGAGTGAGTGTTACAATCTCACACTGAGCTTTGGGCAGGTGCAACTGCTCAGTGGTTTTGAAGAGCAGAACCACAAGGAATCATTTTATGAATTAAGAATGTTGTTGAATCATCTGCACAGCAGAATCATAAAGCTCTGACTAAATACAGATGAATGGTGCCCACTTGGTTGTTTAATGTATTTATGAATAAAAGATAAGGAAAGCCTGTAGAGATATTAGATTTGTGTTGTGCAAACATGAATGTGAGTACCTTTTGCATATAAAAGATGACATATGTCGTCTGGCGGGTGCCCGTACTAAGGCCTTCTCTGTGGCGGCGCCGACCCTCTGGAACCAACTTCCAGTAGAAATCAGGACCATCCCCACTCTATTGGCCTTTCGTAAAGCCACTAAGACCTGGCTCTGGCGGAAGGCCTGAAATTAATGTACCCTCCCCCTTGGATGATTGTGGAATGGTTTAGATTGTTTCTTATTGCATATTATTGTATTTTTATTGTTGTTAGCCGCCTCGAGTTCCCCTTGACTGGGGAAGAGAGGCGGGGTATAAATCTGAATAAATAAATAAATAAATAAATAAATAAATAAATAAATAAATAAATAAATAAATATTGTTGACACAGAACCTGCATGACTAGATACATTGTATGATGCAACAGGAAATCAAAGCCAGCTGGGTGGCCTTGGCCAGTACCTCTCTCTCAGTCCAACTCACCTCATAGGATTGTTGTTGTTGTTGCAGGGAAAATAGGAGGCAGGTGTGTTCCCCACTTTGAGATATTTTTTAAAATAATAAATGTGGGATATACGTAAATAAATAAATAAATAAAACAAATGTATAACAAAATCGCAAATAACTATATTTTACAAAGTTGCAAGTTGGATTGTTTGGCTGATGGTACCAGGAGGAGGCCAACCCTGTGGGCCTCACAGGGCTCTAGGAGACAAATGGTGGCAGGAGGCAGTCTCATAAATAACCTGATCCTATACCATGTAGGGCTTTAAAGGTCATAACCAGCATTTTGAATTGCAACCGGAAGCTAACTGGGAGCCATGCAGCTCGTCCAAGAGTGGTGTGTAGGCACACCCATAACTACTCGTGCGGCTGCATTTTGGACCAGCTGAAGCTTCTGAATGCTTTTCAAGAGCATCCTCATGTAAAGTGCATTGCAGTAATCTAGCCGGGAGGTGATGAGGGCATGTGTGACAGTGAGCAGTATGTCTCGGTCTAGAAAGGGATGCAACTGGTGCACCAGGCAAACCTGGGCAAAGGTCCCTCTAGCCACAACTGCAAAATTTTCTTCCAGTTTCAGCTGTAGACCCAGAAGGACACCCAAGTTGCATAACCTCTCTGACCTTCCCCCCATTGTCAATGATGGAACACCATGGACATTCAGAGAAGACGGAACCCAAAGCCACTCAGTCTTGTCTGGGTTGAGTTTGAGTTTCTTGGTCCCCATCCAGGCCCACACAGCCTCCAGGCACCAGGCCATCACTTCAACGGCATCATTGGTTTGGTACAGGGTGGAGATGAATAATTGAGTATCATCCGAGTACTGATGATACTTCACCCTGAACCCTCAGATATCTCATACAGTGGTTTCATATAAACGTTGAATAGTAATGACGAGAGGATCGAACCCTGAGATACCCCACATACTAGGGGTCTCAGGCTCGACCTCTACCCTCCTACCAACACTGACTACAGATGACCAGAGAGGTAGGAGAACCACTGTAACATGGTGCTTCCCATTCCCAATCCCCTGAGTCACTGCTGCAGGATACCATAGTCATATAGAAAGCCGCTGTGAGATCAAGTAGCAGCAGGATAGAGGAATGACCTCTACCCGGGCTCGCCAGAGATCATCTACCAACACGACAAATGTCGTTTCATTGTACCCAGGTCTGAATCCCGACTGAAAGGGGTCCAGAAAATCAGTTTCATCAAAGGACTGCAGGAGCTGGAGTGCCACCACCTTCTCAACAACCTTCCCTAAAAAGGGAAGGTTAGAGACTGGATGAAAATTTTTCAACACAGCCGGGTCCAGAGCAGACTTCTTGAGGAGGGGCCTTAACACAGCCTCTTTCAGACGGGAAGGATCCCTCTCTCAAAGAAGCATTAATAACTGCCTGGAGCCAGCCTCATGTCACTTCCTGACTGGCCGAAACCAGCCAGGAGGGGCACGGATCCAATAAACAGGTGGAGGCACTCATCATGCCCATAGCCTTGTCCACGTCCTCAGGACATAATCTTGCAAGTCTGATTGTTCTATGCCTCCTACTCCGTATGTTTAGTGAATTAGGAAGGTATGTACCTGAGTCACTTCCAAATGTTATCTTATTGCTCTGGACTTTAAAAAAATGTTTCAGATCCTTTTTTAAAAATTTATTTATTTATTAGATTTGTACCCCGCCTCACTTCACCAGTCAGGGGCAACTCGAGGGGGCTAACAACAATTTAAAACGACAATATATTGCAATTTAAAAACATCTAAACCCACCATCCACACATTCGCAAACATTCAAATAACAAAAAAAGGGGGCATATTAATTCCAGGCCTTCCGACACAGCCAGGTCTTTGTAGCTTTACAGAAGGCCAACAAGGTGGGGATGGTCCTGATCTCTACAGGGAGCTGATTCCAGAGGGTCGGCGCTGCCACAGAGAAGGCTTT
>JANHGC010001650.1:76077-87510 GCA_027560395.1 Boaedon fuliginosus
CATTCAGCCTGACATTCTTTGAACCATTAAAATTAAATGCAAATGAACTATTTTATGAATAGTGCGGTGAAGGGAAATATGTGCACCAGTGGGGAGAAAAGGCTGTGGGCTGCTCAAAATTTGAAAAGGGGCCGCAATTGGCCCCCGTGCTGGACTTTGGACATGCCTACTTTAGAAGGACTGATTTAAGTAAATGTTACTTCAGCTTTAAAGACTAGAGGTTGTAACAGAAAAAACCTCCTTGGAGCAGTAAACTTACCAAGAGCCAAATGGCTAAAAATCTCTGAAAATTACCTTGTGGATTTCCAAACAAATTAGATTTTAACTATACTAATAAAGCCAGCTGTGAATATTTTTGGTATGGTATAATCATTTCTTAAGATTTAAAACCTGTCACCACATTTAAACAGTGCTTGATCCAACTTTATTCAATTTTTAAAGGAATGCGAGGCAAAGAATTGCCAACTGACCTTTATTATAGATGTTTCTAAACATTACACTTAAAACTAAGCTTATCTGTATCCTCTCCACATTCCACTAGCTCCTGCTATGAAAAAATCCCAAATTGGGAAAAGATTTGATAATAGTAACTATATTAGAAGGTATATGAAATTTATCTAAATAAGAATATATTTCTCATTATTTCTTAAGAAATATCCAGGTTACCTACCAGATGTTCTTAGAAGCTAATTTGTTCTGTGGAAGAAATTGATTTGTACAGGTATATTCTCGGAAAAAGACAGCAACTACCCCAAAGCACATTAAAAAAGGACTTAAGTAATTGTAGAAAAGGAAGAAGGCAATTCCATCTAACAATACCCCAAAGATGCATTCAGGTCTATCACAAACCTAAGAAAATGCAGTACAAAAGGTAACAACTATGAGGCAACAATGGTATTTTAAGTTTGTCTAGTGATAGGATGCAAAATTGAATTAATTGAATTAATCAAAAGCTTGATATTAAGAATTAAAACCATGTCTTTTATTATTCAAACAGATTAGGTTCTTATTACTAATTGATGATGATACAAAATCAAAACAAAATATGAATGATAACCTTTCCTTATAACTATTTGTTTCACCATGCAAAATAAGATTTTTGTGCAAGTTTCTATATACAGGTATTCCTTGACTTGTCAACTGTTCATTTAACAACTGTTCATTTAGCTTTATTAAGATATAATGGCACTGAAAAAAGTGACTTACAACCAATCCTTGCACTTACAACTATCACAGTATACCCACAGTCACATGATTAAAATTTGGGCACTTGGCATGTATTTATTACCGTTGCAGTGTTCCAGAGTCATGTGATCACTATTTGCTTTCCGACAAAGTCAATGGGAGAAGTCAAACCACATGACTCACTCAAAAACTGAAGTGATCCACTTAACAACTGTGGCAAAAAAAGATCATAAAATTGGGCACAACTCACTTAACTACTACTTTGCTTAACAGTGGAAATTTTGGTCCCAATTGTAGTCATAAATTGAGGAGTATTTGTGCATTTCCTTCATGCTCTTTTGAAGTAAGCAAAGTTTGCAAACTACAAAAATGAACAAATTAGTTTCTTCACCAAATGTGTCTTTTCTGAATAAAGCCATGGAAAACAGAGAAAGAAATGTATATATTCTGGAATCTATTGGAGCCACTCTTTCAACTTAGGAGTCACAGCTCAGAGTGCTCCTGCTAGCATCAGGACCACTTTGGCCTTTACTTTCCACATCCTCTCTACTTCCTGCTTCAAGCTCTAGTACTTCTTTAACTTCTCATATTCCTTCTTGATATTACTGTCACTTAGTACTGCCACATTTATCTTCACCGCTGTCTTCTGGTTCTTGTCTATTATCACGTCTGGTAAATTGACTAGTACCTGCCTATCTGTTTGTACTGGCATTCCTTGACTTATGACCACAGTTAAGCCCAAAATGTCAGTTGCTAAGCAAGACATTTGTTAACTTAATTTTGCCCCGTTTCACGACTTTCTTGCCACATTTGTTAAGCAAATCACTGCAGTTGAGTGAATCCCCATTGACTATGCTTGTCAGGTGGTCGCAAAAGGTGATTACATGACCCCAGATCACATAACTCCAGGATACTACAACCATTATAAATATGAAAGTTACCAAGCTTCTGAATTTTGATTACATGACCATGGAAAGGGTGAAATGGCCATATGAAAAATGTTCATAATTCACTTTTTTCAGTGCTGTTGTAACTTTGAATGGTCACGCTCTGGTGGTTCAGTGGTTAGAATGCAGTATTGCAGGCTAATTCTGCTGACTGCCAACTGCCACAAGTTCAGCAGTTTGAGTCTCATCGGCTCAAGATTGACTCAGCCTTCCATTCTTCCGAGTTTGGTAAAATGAGGACCAAGATTGTTGGGGGCAATATGCTGGCTCTGTAAACCACTTAGAGGGGGCTTAGAGTAAAGCACTGTGAAGTGGTATCTAAGTCTAAATGCTATTGCTATTGCTATATGGAAATCCCACAGGCTCAAAGCCCCCTTATTCTCCATGACCTTTTGTGAAACCTCCCATCTGGACTTGGGAGAGTCTATTCCCTATACTATGCAGGTGTTCTTGTACACACTGGCAACTATTTGATTTTGCTGTTCAGTGGATGCTGTTCCTGCCTGCATCTTATACCTTGCCACCATGTATTCAACTGTCTCCGAGATCTCTCTGCAGCTCGATCACCTTCTCAACAATCTTCCCTGGAAATGGATGATTGGAGGATGATCAGTAATTATCTAAAATATTGAGATTCAAGAATGATATTTTGAGGATATCTCAAAAAGACTTGCATAACCCCACGGATCCAACTACAGGTTTCACAACCAGGGGGTGCTAAGTCCAATAGGCAGGTGGTCAAGGTGGGACTGCAGAGAACCCTCTTCACTTCCTCAAGAGTAACTGAATCAAACTCATCTCGGATCGTTTTCAGAATTCTCACCTTTTGTTGTGCTAGCCTCATCATGGAACTCTTGAGTTTCCCAGATTCTTAGGAAAAGGGAATTACCGTTAAAGAAATTTAATTCTATCCTATGTCATAGATGAAATTAGATTTCATGCCACTTTTGACTGTATTATTTATTTCAAAGTGCATTACCCAAGAGCTGTATGGGCCTTTTAAAAACCTTAGATATGGTCCCTGAAATCTCCAGTCATAATAATCAATTTATCATTGGCTATTAATACAGGTTTTCAATGTCATTATGTTAACTCTTATTAGTTGAATTAAGTATTTACTAAAATAAAATGTAATATTTCTCCTGACCCCCCTTATTATTTTTTAAATTGAAGGCCTTAATGCACTATTTTAGGCTTTAATGTAGTCCAGTAAAAGTTACATGCCTCTGGGCTTTGATCTTTAGAGATTTGTGGGGAAGTAAGTATTTTAAAAACATATTTATATGCATAACTTATTTATTTACAACTTTTTACTCACAAACATGCTTATTCCACAACTGTTACTGGTATAAATTCAAGGAAATAAAAGCCAGTGTACTATAGGTAGACCTTGACTTATGACTACAATTTTTGTTGCTAAGTGAAAGATTTGTTAACTGAATTTTGTTCCATTTTAGAATCTGTTGTGCCACAATATTGATACAATAGTTAAGTGAATCACTGCAGTTGTTTTGGTAACAAGAATTTTTCAATAGAGCATCCCCGATTAAGAAACTCCACAGTCCCAATCTGAATGAGGAAGGTGGGGAGAGGTTCAGGATAGCCAGCCTTAGAATCTCTCAAGATTTATCTAGTAGGTTAGAATGTTATAGTTTTAGTTTGATTCAAGATTCTGTCCATTAAATGATTGGATTGAATTAGATTTCTCTGTATTCTTTCTAGGCTTAGGCCTGACATTTAGTGATTGAATGAATTGGTCATTAAGTGTGATGCCCATGTGACAGCTTCTCTCATCTACCATAATCCCAGCACTCCCAGGTGTTGTGGTGGTTAAGTGATTTCATGGGCTGTTAAGCAGATAGAGTCCCAGGTAATGTGTGTGTGGTGTCTTGGGGGTGGGAGAGATCGTAGAAGGCTCCGCTCCAAAGTTAAAAATCCTCGATGAAATCCAAACAAGATTATCAGCCTATGAGCACACTCACACACAGACTGCACTGCGTTTTCCAGATCCACAAACCTGCCCGTGGCATTCTGCAGTCCTTTCTTTACCATACCGCCTCTCCGCTCAGAAACAGAAAATCTTGTCTGCTGAAATACAAACAGGATGTTAAACCAGTGAGCAAAGAGACACTTGCATGAAGCCTGTACTAAGCTTTCCAAAGTGTCTCTCACCTGCTCAAGGCACCTCTGCATTTGTTACCTTAGCAAGCCACCTCTCCATTTTCTGCTTGGATTTCAGCTCCCCCTCATCTCTGGGGGCTGGCTGAAAGAGCTGCCTGGGAATGGATTTCAGCTCCCTCCATTCATGGAAAGAAACTTTTGGCAAGGTGTGGAATAGAGCTAAAATCTTCAAATCTTTTGCTTCCCACCAAAGGAAGCCAGCTTCTCTCAGCAGGCAACACTTTCAGCCAATCCCCAGTGATGAGAGGACTCCTCTTGGCAGGCAATAGCAGTTTACAGTATTTTCTGCCAGCTTTCCCACTAAGATTGCAAATGGTGATTACATACATTATCGCAGGGCATTTGGCAACTGTTGTAAGTGCTTACAGGTTGTCAAATACCTAGATTGTGATCATGTAATCAAGGTGTGTGTGTGTGTGTGCAACTTTTTATGATGGGCTGAAGTATTTTATGGTCGGAAGTCTAAACACCTTTCCTGAGGCTATTGTAATTCCGGTGTCAGGGTTCCAAGTAATAAATCCACTGCAGGCAAGACTCAGAAACAATTGATTGCTTCAAAGATTGCTTTTATTGGAAACATCATATTGGCATATATCTGATGTGACTCTGAAAACTCCCACAGTTTTCACTTATTAAAAGATTTTCTATTTTTTCAAAACAATCAGTCACATGGTCCAATCACTGTGCAGTCTGACAACTGGGTGCCATCACTCCACCTTCCTCCGACCAGGTGTGAGAATGCCCTTGGTTCCCAATAG
Source organism: Boaedon fuliginosus (assembly GCA_027560395.1). Classification (NCBI taxonomy): domain Eukaryota; kingdom Metazoa; phylum Chordata; class Lepidosauria; order Squamata; family Lamprophiidae; genus Boaedon; species Boaedon fuliginosus. The sequence goes on from JANHGC010001650.1 coordinate 81,149, forward strand.
AAAGCATTTTGTTTTGGCTACAAAAATCCCCCTATCTCAAATCCCCCTTCCTGACCCTCAGCTCCAGTGTGGCAACACTGAAGCGGACAAAATGTCTTTGGTCAGGACAGCTTCAGGTTGACATCTGGACCACTGTTAAACAAATGGTCATGAGTTAAAGACTACCTGTGCTAAATTCTGGACATGAAATGACTGCTCATTAATTAATCTATTTGAATATACAACATATGATGTTTACTGTGAGCTCGACCATTATTCATTTAGTCCAGTTATGACCAGCCTGATGCTTATCAGATACATTGATCAAATTCCAGAATTCTCATCCTGATATTTGCACAAACTGAACTGGAATTCTAAGAGTTAACATATAAGACAATTGAGAGCAAGAAGAAGGGCCCCATATATCGTGACCGGTAGGGGATTATCAGCATCTTAAGAAAAGTTTTTTCTTGATTTCACCAATTTGGATACTTGAAGCTGGCTGTCCTCATGAATGTCTAGTATGCAGAACCCCTTTTAATCAGCTAAACATTCAGGACAAGTTACAATGACATCTTACATGACATTAAAGCATCAGGCTATAAATCAGGAGATAGAGTTCTAGTTGTGCCTTAGGCACAAAACCAGCTGGATGATCTTGGGCCAGTCACTTTTTCAGCCCTTGAAATGAATAATGGCAAACCATATTTGAAAAACCATGCCAAGAAAACTGAAGCAACTTGAGCAGGCCGTCTTAGAGAATTGGACACAATTGAACAGAAGAAAAGAAAAAGCATTACATCTCCTCAACTTCCCCAGCCAAATTTAGGATCAAGTTCTCCAGTGAGAAATATTTAGTGCAGCACATATTAGTCAAAGTAATCCCACTGGACCATTTTGCCCTTAATTTTTTGGAAAACTGTTATGCAAGAAAACCTTGAAGCAACTAACAGAAATAGAATAACAGAGTTGGAATGTCTTCTAACCCAATCCCTTGTTCCAGCAGGAGATCCTATATAATTTCAGATAAATGATTGTGCATTCTTCTCTTTAAAATGTTCAGTGATAGAGCAACTTCTGAAGGCAAGCTGTACCATTGATTAATTGTTCTGTCAGGAAATTTCTCCTTATTTCTAGATTAATCCTCTCCTTGATTAGTTTCTATCTATTGTTTCTTGTCCTGCCTTCAGGTGCTTTATTGAATGTTGACCTCTCTTGTTTATGGCAGCTCCTCAAACATTACAACATTGCTATCATGTCATCACTAGTTCTTCTTTTCATTAAACTACCATAGACATGCAACTTTTCTTCATATCTTTAATTTCCACTCTCCTAGTAATCTTTGTTGCTCTTCTCTAAACTTTACAGTCTAGAAAGAGTCTTGACATGTTTTTATATCATGGTGACCAAAACTGGATATTATCTATAGACTATTTTCTACATATGTAGTATCAATCTCCTACTTTCCTTATTTTTAAAGTTAGAGGAATCGTTTCACCCATAGTTTTTTGTGCTATTAGTAGTAATTTATTATGTAAGAATGATTATGTAAGAATGAGAAAAGTAGCACCAATAATTTTTAGGGCTCAGTATTTCCTTGTGTACTTGCCTATCCTGTTTTAAAGAAATGTAAAGAGGACCTCTACTTGTTGATAAGAACATACGAATAGGTTCCAATTTTCATTCAAAGCATGCCACAGAATTTAGTCTGCTACTGAAAAAGTAATCTCTCTTGCCCTCTCCCTGAACTAAAGTATTCAAAAGAGGCAGAAATGAAACCCAGTGCAAGACTTTTGAAAAAATACAAAGGAATCAGAGGCATTCTTCTCATACTTTCTTCTATGATGCATTGTGCATTATATATCAAAACATTAAAAAGGATTTTTTTTCCTTTTTAAAGCCCACTGTTATTGAACTGGAGATATTTAATAGTGAGCAAAGCAGCGTTTTCTTTAATACAATTTTACTATTGATTTCTCTAGTCATTTAATCAAAACGATTCTGACAGTTTTTTAAAAAGATACATTACCTTGATGAAAGATGCAATATTTCTCATCCAAGAAAGCCAACGCAAATATTACATGGAACAGAATACTAAACCTTTGTCTCTATCAGTAAATGAAACAATGCATTAAGCTTGCCATCTTCATGCATTATTGTGAACTACACATTAAGAAGCAGGAAGTTCTTGCTTTTTCTGTTCGTTCTGGTACTAAGAAACCAAACAAAATTTATTTCTACTTTCTTAAACATAAGGTGGCATAGTATCCAAAACAGGCCTGTTTCTGCAGAAATATTCACAAATATACTTTTTCTAAAATCAATATCTAAATCTTTCACTATTCCTAAATTCAAAGGGGAGTTACATTTAGCCTATTTTAATGGCCTTCCTATATCTGCCACAGAAGGGACTTAAAAAAAAAAGTCTGTATGTGGACTAACACCATTGAAACAACAGTTTGCATTCTCCTTCACTGTCAAATCTAGGTAGACAATCTCCACTTTGTCTCACAATTTGGGTGTCCTCCTGGACTCACAGCTTAATTTACAAGATCATCTGAGTGCCGTGGCTAGTGGGGCCTTTGGCCAGGTTCACCTGGTACACCAATTGTGTCCCTTTCTGGACCAAGATGCCCTACTCACAATTACTCATGCCCTTATCACCTTGCGTTTGGACTACTGCAATGCTCTCTACATGGGGCTGCCCCTGAAGGGCACTCGGAGACTTCAGCTGGTGCAAAATGCGGCCGCATGGGTTGACATGGGGGCACCTCAGTACTCCCATGTCACACTACTCCTGCACGGTCTGCATTGGCTTCCAGTTGTCTTCCAGGTGCAATTCAAGGTGCTGGTAATGACCTTTAAAGTCCTACATGGCTTAGGACCAGAGTATTTGCGAGACCACCTTCTGCCACTGATAGCCTCCCCATCGCCTGGCTTCGTCCCACAGAGTTGGCTTCATCAGGGTGCCTTCAGCCAGACAATGTCGGCTGGTGACCCCCAGGGGGAGAGCCTTCTCTGTGGGAGCACCCACCCTCTGGAACGATCCACCCTGGAGCTTCAGATAATCCCCGACCTTTGATCCTTCCACCATGCCCTGAAGACATGTCTCTTTCAATGAGCCGGTCTAGGCTGAACCCACTGTTAGTTTTAAATTTGTTTAATTTTTAACTTCAAAATTTCAAATTTGTTAACTCCCACTTTAAAAATTATTCATTGGATCTAAAGTAATTTAATACTGTTTTAAAATTTTGTATTGTGTGTTTTTATACCTGTGAACCGCCCCGAGTCCTTAGAGAGAAGGGCGGCATATAAATCCAATAAATAAATAAATATTCCTCACATTTAACTAATTCTTCCAGGCATTCAGACTCACTTAAAATACTTTCTTATTAATATCCAGTTCATATTTCTAAATAAGGCAAAGTGTTGTTCCACTATTTACAGGAAGCCTGCTATAATTGTCATTTTTTTTCCTAAAGAAAGTTCCTGAGAAAACAGTCAATTGAAGCATTTCTATGAAATGCTGGTCTATGAGAATTTCTAAGAGGGAAAGGGTAAAACAATAAATAAATTCCAGATATATTACAAATTCAAAAAATACAGAATTCAGTGGTGAGTGTCTGAGAGTTCTTCACACACACACCCCATCTGACGATCTGTGCTTCCCTATGGAAGGGACAGAGGTTATCCAAAACAACATATATCAAAAGGGAAAAAGAGAAAAAGCAAATAGAGTCCAACAAGGGGTTGAAATAAATCAGCATTCAACTGCTAATCAACTTTTAAAGCAAAAAAGCAAAATAAAACAGTAAATTCAAAAAGTGAAAGTTAATACTCAGGCATGCTTAGAATGAAACTGCTTGACAGGAAGATGCAGACGTCCAGTGGCTTCAATCACTTCCAGGGGGAATTGGAATCCTCAAGACTACCTTCTTCCATTTGGCTCCATAATCATACAAAAGTCATCTTGGGTCATTCCTAAGCACTCCCATTCAAAACCAGGGAGCACCACTGGCAGTGAAATCAGCAGATTATCGGTAAGAGAAAAAAGAAGCCCTTACTGGGCAGCAGCCATCTTCAGAGGAAGTCTAGCCAACTGTATATAGAAGGAAGGTGTGTTGGACATGTTGTAAGCCGCCTCGCATTCCCCTTGACTGGGGAAGAGAGGCAGGGTATAAATCCAATAAACTTTGCCGGCAAGCGTGGCCCTAGTCATCGTGTCCCCTTCTTCTTCCCCCCTCCCCTCGGGTGTGACTGTGTGAATGAATGGATTTTTCTATTTTATTGTATAGGTTGAACTGTTTTTATTGTATGTTTGCCGCCTCGAGTTCCCCTGGAAGGGGTGAAGAGAGGCAGGGTATAAATCCAATAAATAATAAATAAATAATAATAATAAACATACGTTTTCTGCCTTGAGTTTTCTGTAGAAATAATAAAGGGGATATAAATAAACAAATAAAATGTTTTAACAATGCATGCAACTACTTCATGACTCTCATGGAAGCATGTCTTTTTTTCTTGTCAAAGTAGGCAAACTTACAATTACTGAACTTCATTCTCCTCCCCCCCTCCCCCATCATTTTTATATCTATGATTATTTTTTGAAGTTATGGCACTGGCAAGCATTGTTTGCTGTAATTGAGAGTGGCATGATATTTTTGCAGCATGTTAGCTTCTCATTTAGTGTAAAAAAATCGAAATGAAATAAAATGAAATGAGGTGAATTAGAGAAGTTTCTGTGACATCATTTTGGGAAGAAGGGGATTAGCGGTGTTATGTGATTATTTTTAACTAAACTATGACGCTATGTTGGTGCTTAGCTTTCCATATAATAAGATTTGCTACTTGTGGAGCAAATTTACATCTACCTTATATTGAATGAATTCCTATTTTAAATATTCATAAATACAACTCTGACACTTAAAACATTAAAAATTCAGTTTGTGTCAAGTCCAACATAAAAAAGATTGTTATGTTAGTTTCCCATGAACAATAATAAGCAAACCAAAATGACTCATGTCCAAATGCCTGTTTGAATGGACAACTGTAATGCAATGGAAATGATTAGACTTCAATTTCCATAATCCTTAGTACATTCAAAAAGTGTGAGGGTTCAACATAGAAAAATAGGTAGAAAAGGGAGGGAGGGAGGAACACATTAACACCCACATCCTCTCTCCAAAATAACAGCTCTTGCCATTTTTGTAACAAACTGGAAAGCTCACACAGTGCAAGTTAATGTAATAATCTCGTGACTGAATAACTATAGTAAATCCTTGTTCAATCTAGAGCCCTTCAGACATGTTACTAGTGCCTAAATTCCTTAGCCTACATGGTATAAAGACGATGGGGATATGCCCAACATACTGTATCTAGAATGCAACAGTCTGGGGAAGGAAGTTTTACTGTGTTGCCTTTGAAGACTTTGTGTAACACTCAAATTATAGAATTTCCAAGTCACAGTGAGACCAACTAATGGAATTTTATTTCACTACTATGTAGAACAGCTGCCCTGACGGTTAGCCCACTTCCAGGTTCAGTTCAAAATTTTCAGTTCAAAATTCAAAATACTGAAAGCTCTTAAAATTCCTTCACTTCTTCAAGAGACATCTTTCATCCAAGTCTTTTTCAGTTATTTCCTTCTCTACCATGTGAACCGTGATGTCATGCTGGCCACAGGATTGTGGAAATGTCTTAGGACAATGCTGGTTCAGTGGCCTTGAAACAGAGATGAGCACCATTTGCAACAACTAACAGTGTAAAATCTGCAGAGACTCCGTTACCTTTACCCCATGTGAACCAAAGTGTATCCTGACAAAAGTGCATTCCGGGTGGACTTCCGGTGGTACTGGGAGCAGAACGAGAGAGCTCTGCCGTTTTGCCCCAGGCCCACCGGCTTTGAAGACCCTTAAAAGGGTCTAAGCCGCCTTGTGGGGGGGGTGAGCAAGGGAGATTGGGGGGAGAGTTGAGGGGTTGCACGAATCCCCCCCTCTCCCGCTCTATAATCCCTGTCTCGGCCGGCTGGGGCGGCACCTTTGGTGGCCATTAAGCCAGAACCACCTCGGGAAAAGCAATGAGCTGGAGAGAGATAGTATAATTCCAATCAGATGTGAACAGAGCTGTGGTTAGAAGATACTGGAAATTGGAGACCCCAAATGAGATAAAAGAGCAGAGAGTGGAGAGTTGCAAGCAAAGGAGAAGTGGCGCCATAAGAGGGAGGCGATGGAAGAAGTGAGTACGGTTCCCGCCTTGCAACCCCCCACCGAGTGAAAGACTTTTTTTTTTAATTGATGCTAGGGGGGGAGAAATTGTCCCCCTCTGAGCGAGTTCGCAACTTGGGGGTCCTTCTGGATACACAGCTTCAATTTGATCACCATCTT
>JANHGC010001650.1:87610-97824 GCA_027560395.1 Boaedon fuliginosus
AGTTTGTTGTGTGAAAGATTGGGTGAATGTATGTGTATTTTATTTATAGGGCACATTTTATATGTTGTACGCCGCCTTGAGTTCCCCATTGGGGGAAGAGAGGCGGGATATAAATCAAAATAAATAAATAAAATATTGGAGCAAATTAAATAGATATTATTACATGAAATGAGGGATAAGTAAATATACAGAAAGGGGGAGGGGGGATTGAAATGAATTGATTGTGGTAGTTATATTTGTGTTTCTTTGATTTCCTTCTAACTTTCTTTCTTTTTGAAATAGTTTTAAATATAGATGATAGAAATAGAATTATAATTGTATAAAGCTCTAGAAACATCTGGACGGAGACAATATGCTGTTTTAACATTTTTAAAATTTTGAAAAATAATAAAAAAAAAATACAAAAAAAAAGTGTATCCTGACAAGGATTTTTCAGTCATTATCTAAAGTATCTACAGAGATATTCCCTTATCTCTTTCACTGATCACTTTGTGGTGTCAGCTGTGTGAATACATGTGTACTGAATGTTCACTGAGATTCCAAACCATTTCCAGTAAATGATAGATTAATTCTATAATGCAATAAAGAGAAAAATCTGAAAATTAATTTATTGTAGACCAAAGTAATTCTATTTAACAAGGAAAACAGAGTGAAATATTGCCAGTTATAAATAAATGGTTATTATCTAAACAAAATAGATGAATTTCTGTACATTGGTAGAATGTTTAGTAAACATGGAAAAATGAATAGACATTTTAAGACATCAACTGCTTGTAGGAAGTTACCTGATAAGGATGAATGTCTCCCAAGAATTAAAAATGGTTGCAAATAATAGCATTCTTCTGCACAGTTTTTTATATGCAAGTAAGATTTTGGTATGGCTTACAAAAGCAATGTATGTTATAGAACAGGGGTGTCAAATTAACAATGTACATTATCGATGTCCAACGATGTACATTTAGTGCTGCATCTTTATAGCACTTTGAAATACCTCATGTTTATGAAAATAAATAGCAATTAAATGATTAAAAAAAAATGTAAATTTTGCCGCCTCGAGTTCCCCCTTGGGGTGAAGAGAGGCTGGGTATAAATCTAATAAATAAATAAATAAATAAATAAATTAAGGCCCAAGGTGCTTAAATCTGGCACATGGTACTGGTCTGGAAACAGCACATATCAAGTCTAAACAGCGCCATTTGATGGGACCCAGGAAGTAGGCCTTCTTTGATAAAGCATGTGCCCCCTGGAAAATCTCCCAGAGACTTATGTGGCAGTCACACTGCCTTATTTTAGCAAATTTTTAAAACCTGGCTCCATTCCTTGGATTAGACTGGATGGTGCAGCCTCTGTAGGGATAACCAGTTAATTGGAAATAATTTTCTGCATAACTGCGTTTTTATTTTTGTTTGATACTTGTTTTATTTGTTTATATTGTCATAAAATTATATTGTGTACTATCCAGTTACAATGGAGTTGGGAACTTTATAAATCAAATAAACAAACGAAGTCCCACATTTCAGTGGGTCTGTGCTAAATCTGGTTAAATCCAGATCTGATTTGCTCAATCTAAACTAATTTTTGTTGTTAATATTCCTAAAGGGAAGAACAAGAGGCTTTCATAATCAGTTCATAACGTATTTGCTTTTCAACCATCTTTAACATGAACATGAACACAATGACATTTTAGATGACAGGGAGAAGGTAGCTTTTCCTGCACATTCTTGGACAAATACAGTACAAATACAAAAAGCTTTAGTTGGCTGTTTCAACTGATCAGGAAGTTAGGCGACAATGGTGCAAAAAGTATGCTCTGCATAAATCTTCATGTGTTAATGTTGAATTTCTATCCCTTCAATGGAAGAAAAAAAAATGCAGATTAGAGGACACTATCTGTTTGAATAGCTTTTCCCTTCTATTGTTATCCTGTTAAGTCCTGCTGAGACACAGAATAGGCAACTGTATGAATGAAAATTCAATAGCATGCTTTTCTATGCAAAAATCAGCAGATCTGGAACACTTTTTTTACTTTACAAAATGTGAAAATTACTGAGCCTAAAATCACATTTTTCCATTATTCAGTAGCTCTTTTTCCTTTGAATATATTCTATCAAATATTCAGACACAACTGAAGTTTAATGAAATTATCCAGTGTCTTGCAAAATATAATAAGGAACCAAGAAATATACTGTAGATATAAACACAGGAATCTATCAAAAGAATTTTGGAACGTCAGTGTTCTAATTCTATGTAGTTCTAAATTGACTTTTCTCCTCATTAGAGAAATTTGGCATACAAAACTGTCCTACATTCTACACCTGATCATTTCCATAATAGATAATGTAGTTATCAGCAGAGTCATATTACTTCACCTGGAACATTTTCAACCATTTATCACAATGTTGATCTTTATTTTAAACATAAAATCAGGCAATCATTTATGTCTCCCATGTTCTTTGTATTTATTCAAGGATATTTAACAGGAGACAAAAGGTGACTTATTCATTATTCATCCTGAGCAAGGCAAGTATGGCAATTTGAAAAGCCTGACATTTGAGCTTTTTGCCAACACTAGCAAAATTATATCCTTCCCATTGTAAATCAATGAAGTAGAATCATTGTGCACAAAAGAATTAAATTGCCTTGTCACTTTAATAAGGCCACCTTATATACACCCTTCAGCCAGTGCCATTGTGCAGAGAAAGGGTCCATCCTTTGCCCCAGCTGCCTTAGATCTCAGTAGGCATTCCAATTAAATGAACATCCTCTTAGTCTTTTGCTGTACTCAACCCTTCACCAAAGAGAAGGAGCGAAGTCAGAATGTCACTAACTCAAAACTTTGTATCAATGGAATGTACCCATCAGTAGAGATCAGTAATTCTCCCCATAATTTCTCTAAATTCAGGGGAAGGTGGAGATTGTTCTTTAACTGACTTACCCATTATGACAACGTGGGAAGTACTCAGGAAATAATCAGTTGGCGGTTTTGCTCTTTTGGATAAAATATATTGAACAGGGATTGTAAATCTGAAATATGCAGCTAAAATATTTCATCCAATGAAGAATATGAGAGGCATGGAAACCAGTATATAACCAGAAACCAATGTCTGAATTGATTCAAGCTGGGCTGACTTTTCTTGAATTTTTGTTGTTGCTAGCCTTATTAAACTGCTTTTCGCCCCAGTATAATGGAGATCTATTTTAGCCATTTCAGATGTCTAATCAGTTGCCTTAGAATGTTTCTAATTCATACTAGCATTAATGGAACAGAAGAACAGGTTCAAATAGGTAAGAAAAAGAAGGAGGGTTGAATTTATTTAACATATTCAGTAAGTATGACCTGGAATCAAATTTTCATCTTCAAAACCCTGCCAACCATCGCACTTGGGAAACTCTGAAAAAGATACATTCTTGCATTGTTTTAATAACTTATTGAATAACATATGTTGGAACAGTAAAAGAGATGGAAAGGAATAAAACCAAATGATGGGTCAAGGATCAAGAATAACTAACATTTCAAGATTTAGTCAGAAAATGTTGGTGCCAAATGACCTTTTTCTGAAGGACAATTTGAGAAGACCAAGCAAAAGGATTGTTTCTGTAATATGGTTACCATAGAGATTGGCCTTTTTTAAAAGACGGGGGGGGGGGAGAGAGAATTGATGTACATTTGCAATCAGCTAGTGACTGTAACAACAAATGCACTTGATAAAGCAACAATCCAAATTTAACTCTAAACAAAAAAAAATGTGCTTGAGATTCAGGGAAGAAAAGGAGCTATTCAAAAAGATGGACAAAGAGGCATTTGGTAACATAGATGATAAACTGTGAAGTATTATGCTTGAAAAGAATGTACTTGCACATAATAGTGGCCCTAGCAATGATCTTACCGTATATACTATAATAATTAAATTCCCTAACAATATTTGATAAGAAATACCAGCTGGGAGACATTGACAGCATGGGATAATGATTTTGGTATTTCCCTATGGAGTTAAAATGCAACAAAAGGTAGAACATATTTATTTGTAGAAGGAACTATAACAATAAGGTTGACCAATCATGTATGCATAAAGTTCTGAAAGATTTCATAAACCTACCAAAGTGGAAACAGTTTTGGGGGGGTTTTGTTCTGCTCATATTTTATCTTATTTTTGATCTTGCTTTAAAAATTGGATAAAATTGTGTATATTTCTAGTATATTTGTATACTTTTTGTATTCTTTTCTGGAAAAAGATTCATCTGTCAAGAATAAAATGGGTGCCCTGTGAAAGATTATGCCATATTCCTACACAAGGCTTTTACTTAGCTGATTTCTCACGCACATTTATGCATTACCTGTTGACCCAATCATCTTTCAGATAATTCATTCATGGATTGAAGTTTGGATGCATACAGCAAAACGATGAGGCATTGTAAAGAAGTTCCACAATCTCCAACAAGAGGGGAGAAAGGATCATCCCATTGACAATGGTCGCTCCTCCTAAAACAAAATAATCTGTGTAGGGACTAATCTAAAGCAATAGCACTGCAAAAGGATGTCCCCACTCTATTTAACCTTATCAAATGAGGCATAGAACAATTGAGGCTGGATAACTAGGACTTTTTTTTGGAGATATCAAGTGGATCTCCTTTCCACAATCGATACAGTAGATAAGTTTAATAAGTAATAAACAATCAAGTATAACTAATTAAAATCTAAATCCTTTTTTTGCAATTCTGCAGTTTCAGTGAAAACTAAATGAATAAAATGCATGCTTAACGGTTAATAAAATCCATATTGCAACATAGTTCTTCCTACATCTTCAGTACCACTTTTTTCAATACTCTGAAATATATCTGCAGAAATAACATAGCAATAATGCTAGGAAGCACCGCACCTCAGCTCAGATTTTACATATGTAGCCTTATGGGTTACTTACTTAATGACCACATTGATATATTTGCTTAGACTAGTAGTATTTCTATACCAACCAGTCTTTCCTAGGTTAGAAAGAGGTGCTTTTTCCAACTCTATATGAAAATGCTGAAGTTGGGTTCTTCTACACTGAAAGTATGTGATTTATCACAGAGCCACCATTCTTAAGCTTTCATTGCTGGAGAACCCAGGTGTTGCTTAAACAAAGGCTACCAGCATTCACAGAAAGTATGGCCAATGGGGTGGAATGCCACTGTCCTCTCTAAAAATTATTTTCACCTGAATGCTTTATAGCATGTTAGCATATTGTAATAAAATGAGTAAGGAAAAGTACTCGTGAGATTGTTCTTCATGATACAGCCAGTCTCATATATTCAGTTTGTGACGTAAAGAATCTAAGGGATACTCAGTCATATATACTCAGTCATATAATCTGCCATTGAAATGAATGGAAGCAGATGAGTATTCATTTGGACTCCACAAATCATATCTAAATCAAGTTTTACATCTGATGAGTTAGTCATCGAGAACTAAGAATTTTATGGGACGTTTACTGACTGCTTGGCAAAATTAGTAAATCTTAAAGTTCCATGCATATATTCACTCATTAGCAAGTGGGAAAATAGGCATAATTTCCCAAACAATCTATTCATTAACAGGTTTACTCTGTATAAAGGATATGCCTTTTTTTAAAGAAAGGAATAATAGCAGGAAAACAAGGGATGTTATTTCTAGAATTCCAACCAGCTGCCTTTGCAAGTGTGTGCCTCTTCCATCTCCACTAAAACTTCTGGCTTAAGCAAAATAATAATAGAGAAATAGCACCACTATAAAGATGGTGAATGGACTACAAAGTAATTGAGCCCTCCTACTGCCTTTGTTCCCATGTTGAGCCTTGCAGAAAACTCCAATTAACTTACATCATAACAGTCACTGCAAAATTTCCAGCTGCTTTGAAAACTACCAGAGTGCTTTCTGTAAAGTTCACTAAGATAGAAAATAATACAGCACAGTCTAAGCAAGACCAAACAGTGGAGGATCAATGGAATTTTATTTTCATTCATTACACAATTATTGTGCAAATGGCAGACCATAAGACCATAAGAAAAAGGGGCAAAAGATGGATATACCCAATTAGTATAATCTGTATATTAAGATACTGGTATTTCTCTCTTGCATAGCATTGTCAGAACTTTATAAGAGTTAATAATTTGTAAACTCTAAAAATATTAAATTATCAATATCAGCAAAAATTAACATCTGACAAAACAAACAGAAAGCTACAGTGGGGTCCATAAGAAGTCATAATAACCCAAAAAAACCAATGTGCTTTATTAAATGACTGGGTAAATTGCACCATTAAATAGTGAAGTCTTAACACCATAACATAAATCATGTCATTTGCCTACTGATGTCAGAACACAAATCTCATAGTATGCTGTTTTTAATTTCCCTGAAAATGCTTGTGCTTCAGGACAGACTAAATTATTTCAGTTATCTCTACTGAATAAGATCATGACACTGTTTCAGTTTAGCAGGATACATAACATGCTTACATTTCGAAGCATCAACCTAGTCTTCTTCATCTTCCTCCTCTTCAGATTCACTTGTACTATCTGTATCAGCTACACTTTCCTTATCTTCTTTGTTTTTCTTTTTCTGGGCTGACAAGTTTTTCTTCCCACCTAAACAACTGTAGTGACATTCAATTATTTGATATTTATACTTTTAACCATGTTTCCCTTTTCCTTCTTGTACTTCATGGCTTAATATTGTTGGCTTACAATCTCTTCTTTTCTATGCCTTGCAAAACACTGTTTATCCCAAACAGAAATAGCATGATGCGTATATATGTATGTATGTACATTTAGTAATAGTTTTATTTATTATTTATTACTAAGTAGTAATAAATAGCAACATAGCAGTATTCTGCAATGGAATCCTGCTTAATTGGTGGGTTTCAAAATAGGGTGGGAAACCTAGGATTTTTCTAAAGTTCATCAGCAATTCCAAAATGACAAGTTTCTGAAAGTCAGTCACACCAGCCTGCATAGGCATGAATAACCTATTTGTGTCTTGGGCTTGGACTGTCATGAAGCATTTTTTTGTTAACATGTTTATATTTAATGTCTGCATGTAAAATTTATCAGGAATATTGTGAAAATAACCCTGTATCTTTGTAAGTCCTAAAAATCTATTCATCTATAACACTTATTTTCCAAACAAATGTTACCTGCGTTTCAGCTATCCACCTTTATCATTACTCATAAGCAACCTTATGTCTTAAGATATTTAAATTTATGTATTTGTGTGTGTGTATAATGTCTTTATGGCTTAAGATATTTAACCTTATGTGTAAAGATATTTACTCATGTAGTTGGGCTGTATTACTATTATCCTTTTCATCTTTACTACTTCTACTATTACTACTACTATTAACTTTTCCTATTGATATTTTGTATTACTTAGTTGTTTGTATGTACTGAGAACTTAATTACCAGAAATAAATTCCTTGTGTGGCCAATCACACTTGGCCAATAAAGCCAATCTGTTCTGTTCTGTTCTGTTCTAGTCTAGTCTCTTCTAGTCTAGTCTAGTCTAGTCTAGTCCAGTCTAGTCTAGTCCAGTCCAGTCCAGTCCAGTCCAGTCCATATTCTACTCTACCCTACCATACCATACCCTACTTCTGTCCAAGGGCTACTTAACTGTTTTGGGTGATCCAAACATCAAAATAAATGAGAGTGCAATGCATAATGGGTGAGGCTTGTTTTGTTCATATACTGTGAAGATAAGGGGAGTCCTACAATATGTTTTAAATTTATTGAAACATACTAGAGCACTAGCCATGCAATCTTCATGGTTTTCGTACCTCAAAAGGATGAGAAATTGGTATGCCAATTTTTATCAATATTGAACAAAATGAAATGCTCAATACTGCATAGCCCTGGAGTCTTTGGTTGCTATTCCACTGCCATAAAATATGATTTTAAAATTATGCATCAGTTTGCACATTACTTTAAACAAGGTCCATCAAGCTATATGATGTGCTTGAGAGGCCAACCTGAAGCCTTAGTTGCATGTGGCCTTCAAACCAATGCTTTTTGAGCTGTACAGCTTTCTTTTGAAACTCAAATACTTTGGCCACCTCATGAGAAGAAAGGTCCTTAGGTCTGGAAGCAATTGAAGGCAAAAGAAGAAGGGGACGACAGAGAATGAGGTGGCTAGATGGAGTCACTGAAGCAGTCGGTGCGAGCTTAAATGGACTCCAGGGGATGGTAGAGGACAGGAAGGCCTGGAGGAACGTTGTCTATGGGATCGTGATGGGTCGGACACAACTTCGCAACTAACTGTCGGCTTGTCTGCACGTCCCTACCTCCAACGTCTCAGTTGGATAATACGGACGCAACACCTCCGGTATGCTCAAATATCTTTTATTGTAGCAGCACGGGAACAAACCGAAACCAAACTGAAGGAATGTAAATTCAGCGCAATGCGAACGCTCGCGCAAGCGCTTTTTATCTATCACCCAGGGGTGTGTGCAAGTAATCTCTCATTAGCCATCATTAAAGTAAACAATCAAAGGGAGTGAGCATGCACCCTTGGGAACGAGTGGAAACCAGGAGGGAGGGAACCCAGGAACGATGTCGGGCAGGGCCGACACTAACAACAACAGCCTTCTTTAAATGTGATAGCCAACAATTGATAACATGATTTCCCACTATTGTGAGAAATGCAACACATGGAAACTCTAATATAAATTAGGGCTGCACAGATATTTCTTGACTTACAACCATTTGTTCAAAGTTACATTAGCACTGAAAATTTAGCAATTGGCATGTATTTATGATAGTTGCAGTATCCCTGGGTCATGTGATCACCTTTTGTGAGCTTCTTGGCAAGCAAAATCAATGGAGTAACCAGATTCATTTAACTACTGTTATTAACAACTGTGGTGATTCATTTAACAATTGAGGCAAGAATGGTTGTAAAATGGGACCAAATTTATTTAACAACTATCTTGCTTAATGGTGAAAGTTTTGAGCTCAATTGTGGTCATAAGGTAAGGACTACCTGTACATTGCTTTGTAATATATACATATGTTTTTGTAATATATATATGGACACTCAAATAATATCTCTCAGCAACTCCTTGAAATAACTGCATCTCTTTCTAGCATGGTGTGGCAACTGCAACACAATCCCAGAAAAAAACACATTGGTTTAAGTTGCACAGGTGCTACCTGTATATTCTGATCCGGTACTTTTTTGCATTTGAATTGGGGGTACTGTTCTGTGCTTGTGTAAATTCTAAAATAAGTTAATATAGTTTTATAAAGTAACCTCTCCATCATTCGATTATTTAAAAAAAACAACCTCAGCCCAACCAATTTACATGACATAGCCCTGTGCACTTTACATCATTATCTTGCTCATTGTGGCTTTCAACTCTCTTATATGCACCCTTAGTCCCTAATTTGGTGCATTACAGGAATCAAGCACTTATGCTTAAATTAAAATTTTCACAAGTTAAATAATGCAAAAGAAATGTAATATAAATGTATAGATACTAGACTGACTTCTTGTAATATTTTAAAAATCCCTCTATAAAAATTACATCCATCAGAATCTATCAATGTAGATACGTACACATAAACATGAGCAAAAAATCCTTTCCTTCTCTGCACTATACCCTTAAGAATATTTTCTCAATTTTTTCCCCCTGGAATACTGCCAGCAATCCATGGAAGGTCAACTTCTGAGCAATCAAGCCTACTTAAATCATCAGCTTACCTTTTCAGCATAAATAAAGTGAACACTGCCAGTATAATAACTATTAAGGCAACAAATGCTTTCATATAGCCTAAAAAAGTGAAAGAAAAATAAAAATTTCTTCAACCCTCAAACAAGATAAAAATTTATTTTTAAAAATTTATTATAAGCAACAGATTTAATACAAACACTTATTTCCAAAATATCAGCAGTTTTAATGACTGTAGCACTACCTGCATCAAAATAATAATGCTAAAATAATAATCTGTGAATAGTGATGTCATCATACAAATGCCATGATTAAGTTCTTGCATCTCAATGTCTAACCCAAGTACATAACTCCTAGAATTTGCACAATATCATCAGGGATGGGTTTCTCCCAGTTCGCTGGTTACCCGCTTTGTGGACGCGCTTCTTTTTTTAAAAAAAATTAAATTATTTGTTTTACATAAAAAAAAAAACCTTCTTCAAACATTGAACATCATGTTGCATGAAATTTTACATTGTTCTTCTTAATGATCAAATTTAC
>JANHGC010001650.1:97924-109270 GCA_027560395.1 Boaedon fuliginosus
CCCACCTTATTGGCCTTCCGTAAAGCCATTAAGACCTGGCTCTGGCGGAAGGCCTGGAATTAATGTACCCTCCCCCTGGATGATTGTTGTTGATAGAATGGTTTTATTATATATTATTGTGTATTGTGTTTTATTGTTGTTAGCCGCCTCGAGTTCCCCTTGACCAGGGAAATGAAGTGCGGTATAAATCTAAACAAACAAACAAACAAACAAACAAATACATAAATAAATAAATAATAGCCTCAGGGGAATCACAAAAGTTACAGAGCATCCTGCAATTGCTCCTTCGCTGCTAATCAATTGTTTCAGGACTTCCTTCTCTTTCGGCTTTATGGCTTGGGATTTACAGCTTCTAATTAAGGTATCATTCCATTCCAACACCCACTTCCGTGCAGATTTTCATCTCTTCCTCCTGCGCTAATCTTTCCCCGTTTGTTCCAGGCTTAATGGCGGCTGTTGCTCGCTGTCTCACTGGCCATCAGCTTCTGAGGATAAATCTAAGATGGGGAGGGAATTTGCGGGTTCCCTCTACCCACCTGGCAGCTCCTCTTCAGTTCACCCCTCCTCCAGAGAAGCTTAGGTTCCCGGTGGAACCCTCTGAAGGCTTTGGCACAGGGGCCCACCAGCTGACATTGTTTGGCTGACGGGACCCATAACAGGCTAACTCTGTGGGACTTAACTGGGTGCTGGGAGACATAAGGTGACAGAAGGCAGTGCCTCCCACTCCCAACCCCCTAAGCTGCCCCAGAAGGATACCATGGTCAATGGTATCGAAAGCTGCTGAGAGGTCAAGAAGTACTAGGATAGAGGAAACTTCCCTATCCTGATCATGCCAGAGATCATCCATTAGTGTGACCAATGCCATCTCGGTGCTGTACCCAGGCCTGAAGCCAGATTACAAAAGATCCAGATAATCAGCTTCATTCAAGGTACGCAGGAGCTGAGAGGCCACCACCTTCTCAACTACCTTCCCAAAAAGGGAAGGTTGGAGACCGGACGGAAGTTGTTCAAAACAGCCAGGTCCAGGGAAGGCTTCTTGAGGAGGGGCCTCACCACCGCCTCCTTCAAGGCATGCGGGAAGGATCCCGCTCTCAAAGAGGCATTTATAATCACCTGGAGCCAGCTGCGTGTCACCTCGCGGCTAGCCGAAACCAGCCAAGAGGGGCACGGGTCCAACAAACAGGTGGTGGCACTTACCGCACCTACAACCTTGTCCACATCATCAGGGGCCACAGGAACATATTGTTTGTAAGTATAGTGGTTTTATATATTTTTTGTTGTGTTGTGTTGATTTTTTTTAAGAACTGGGATTTCAGAGGCCAAGACTCAATTTGTTTAAGTTGCTCAGCCATATAAATGTTTTAAATAACTAAAAACCACATTACTTATACATTGCTTGGTAGGCAAAAGAGGATATTGGCGGCCCAGTTTCTGGCAGTCATCCTGCTCCTTATATTCTCTTGATGATTACATTGATTTTTTTTAACTTGTTTCTTTATTTCTCCCTTTCTTTTCACATTTAGATAGTCCAATTATTGATGTTTGCCCCAAGGACTGTTTTCACCAGTAGTTTCTATATTTAGGGCCTACAATTCCAAATGTTTTGGTGCATGTGGGGGCTCATACATAGCATTCAATAGCAATTCTTTAAAACAGACATGTCATTTTCATGGATTACACGGCAGCTGCAGAAAGAAGCCGCATAATCCTGGGAAATGATATTGCTGCTTTAAGGAATTGCCAACAGTTGCTAATAGAGCACTTTGCTCTGAGGCCCATTTTTCCTTTCAAAAGGAGTATGATAAAGTATGATAAAGTCCTGTCTGGAGGCAGCTGCAAAGGTGTCTGCAGCAGCGATGATATTCTAACCGGTTCGCATAATTGCTGGGTTGCACTCAACCGGAAAGAATATCACCGCTGACCCCATCCACCTGCCCCGTTCCAGCAGCACCAGCTGAGCAAGGTACGCTCTGAAGTGGCACGTAGACTCTGCGATCTCGGAGCCAATTACAACACGCCACCTGCGAGGCAATGGGTAGGGGTGGATTTGGCGACGCATGGCCTGGCGGCATGTTGTAATTGGCTGCGAGATTGCAGAGTCTACATGCTGCCTCAGAACCTTGCTCAGCTGGTGCTGCTGGAACAGGGCAGGTGGACAGGGTCAGCGGTGATATTCTTTCTGGTTGAGCGCAACCCAGCAATTATGCGAACCGGTTAGAATATCATCACTGGTCTGCAGCAATGTTCACTTAGCTTCAAAACAGTACATACAATCAGACAAAGTTCTGCCCTACATTTTCTGAAGGGTATTTAGGTATTATTTTTTTACCTTGCAAAATTGCAATTATTTCAGTTATATATTTGCTAAGCCTTATTGTATTCTATTCTTGTTATTATTGTATTATATATGTTGAAAACTGCCCAGAATCCAATTGGATTGAGGTGATGAATAAATTTCAGAGAGAAAAAGAGACAGAAAGCTGCATCTTCAACACTTTTAACTTCTATGACTGCTAAAAGTTCCAAAGTCTTAGCCAGTATAACAAATCAGAGAGGAACAGACACAGGATTTAAATTTCAGGTTGTATCTGCTTTAAAATATTTTATGTACCCATAACAAAATTTAAGGCCAGAACACTTAAGAGCAATATACATTACTTCTTATTGCAAAAACTTGTAAGAATTTGTGTGTTCTTATTTACAGAGCATCAACTTATTTATGGTAATTCAGATTTTTAGGTAATTACCACCAGAGAGCGCTCCTCAGCAGTTTATAATATCTGAAGTATTTAACCCACAGATCCTAGTTACTCAAAGGGTGTCAATGTTAAAAAATGATGGGAAAGTATTCTGAAATCATTATTCATAAACCACCAAGATCATATCAATTTTATAGAATATATAGCCAATATGTTAGAAGTCAATAAAATGTTCCTGGGAAATAACCTGCATTTACAACTATAAATTACTAAAAACAGATGCGAACCTTTCGCTGATATACAGATAGTCCTCGGCTTACAACCATTTATTTAGTGACCATTCAAAGTTACAGTGGCACTGAAAAAAGTGTCTTATGGCCATTTTTCACATTTACAAGCATTGCAGCATCCCCCTAGTCATTTGATCAAAAATCAGAAGCTTGGCAACCGGTATATATTTTTGATAGTCTCAGTATCTGGGGGGCATGTGATTACCTTTTGTGATCTTCTGACAAGTAAAGTTAATAGGGAAGGCAGATTCATTTAACAACTGTAGTGGCTTTCCTTGAAGACAATGAAGAAGAGCCAACTCTGGGGATGGGTCAGGAAGACACCAAGGTCTCCAAGCAGGGAGTGAATGGGCCATGGGAAGGAGGCCAGGAACTTAGGAGAGGCCATGACAAAACGACCAGATGAGCACCAGGTTGAAGAAGAAAGAGGAGATGCAGCTGCAGCTGGAGAGCTCAGGCACCCAATTAGAAGTGCAGGGTACTGAGGGAACACAGCTGTAGCTGGTCAGTGGGGCAGAGGAAGAACTGCCTCTGTCACCAAATCCCAGAGCACACAGGGCTGAATGGAGGAAGCTAGAGGAAGATAAAGGTTTCAGATTGGAGTATGTCCCACCTTGCAACAGAGGTTGGTGAGGCTACTAGCAGAGATAGCCTTGCTCCTCCTAAAGGGCTTACACCAGCTGGCACATGGAGCAAAGTGACACTGGAGACAACTCATCTGTTTCCTGTTGTTCATGTGTTCTGCCTTTGTGGCTTCTGCTTCCAGACCTGTGCCTTGATCCTGTGACTGGACTTTAGACTTTGCATCTTGGATTTTGGACTTGGACTTTGGTTTCATGTATT
The DNA here is from genome assembly GCA_027560395.1 of Boaedon fuliginosus. Lineage (NCBI taxonomy): Eukaryota > Metazoa > Chordata > Lepidosauria > Squamata > Lamprophiidae > Boaedon > Boaedon fuliginosus. The sequence goes on from JANHGC010001650.1 coordinate 101,757, forward strand.
GTGCTTGGACTGTAAGCTTGTAACAGGATTTCGGAGTGGGAGTGTTGACTGACAGATTTACTCTTTGCCCTCAGACTTGAGGTCGCTCAGGACTTGGATTCATTGGGTTTTGTGTTTGTTTAGTGAGATGAGCCCTGGGGAATAATATGAGGGGCTTGAAAAGCCTCAATAAACTCTTGTGGTGTGCAAATGTGTGAGTGTGTTATGGTTGTTAAATCATAACAATCAACAATTGTTAAGTTCACTTAACAATTAATCAAAATACAGCAGTGAAAGGCACTCCAGTCTGCCAACTTTGTCTTTTTATCTTCCTCTAGCTTTAGCTGAATAGTTTTTCCCCTCCAGCTCTGGATGGGGGAAAAAGAAGAATCCCCAAGTAATGAGCTATAGTGGTGAAAGCAAATGCTTCTTTTCAGTGAGATATACTAAACACGGCAAATTTGTTGTACCTAGTAGCAATCCAAGACTTTTAAGAAATTCTTTGTTTCTGTTTAATGTAAGAGTAAGCAACAAAGTCCAAATGAATACCTGAAACATGAGAGCAATATAAAACCAACCAACCATACACACGAAATACTGTTTCATCAAAACAGGTTTAGGCTCCTAGGAAGATTCAACAATCTGTATATGGACAAAAGGCTATCACTCTATATTTTAAATAACAAATTACAGATAAACATAACCGAGTCAATGAAGGCAGAAAGATTCTCGTCAAAGGTAACCTTGCCAAATTTCTGTAGGTAAGAAAGGAAAAATAATCCTTATCAAATGCTTTTCATAAAATACATGCAGATGAGTCTAGCAGAAAATTGGTACATGATTACCCATATTCTTTGACACATTATGCAAAATAACACGGCAATAGGAAGAAAGTGTTAGTATTGCTCTAGTCATTATGCTAGTGTCAGTCTCAATCTTGACAGACCATCCATACTGGCATTTATGTAAAACATACTAAAGGCCAGAATCTCAAAGAAAAATTAATATATAAAGCAATTAGCTCTTCATTTATTCCTCTTGGCTTTCTAAACATATTAACAAAATAAATTTTAATAATATATCTCTATATACCTCCATGTTTCTCACTGAGTCATACAATAAACTTTAAAAAAAGTTTATTTTATTTTTTGGAACCTAGATTAAAGATCAGTCAAGCACTCTCCACATACATGAAGAACAATCACATTTAGAGTTTTTGAACAACAAAAATGGACTAATTATTTAAGGAGACTGGTGTTAATAACGGGATACCCCGTGTATGAAGCCAGGACAGGAATGCTTACTAATAGGGGGAGAACATAACATTTGACACATAATGTAAGTGAAATAATGTAAGTGATATATCCTTGTTGAACCCAGATGAGCTTAGGTCTTATAGCAATACTACATAGACTTATATACCGCTTCACAGTGCTTTACAGCCTTCTCTAAGTGGTTTACAGAGAGTAAGCATATTGCCCCCAACAAGCTGGGTCCTCATTTTACCAACCTCGGAAGGATGGGAGGCTGAGTCAACCTTGAGCCTGTAAGACCCGAACTATCAGACTGCTGGCAGCTGGGGATCAGCAGACGTAGCCTGCAGTACATTCTAACCACTGCACCACAACGGCTCTTGTGGCACTTATTTTGTATATAAAAGAAATAAAGTAAATAGGTTTGGCCATATAGCTTTGATTTACTGCAAGGTAGCATGGCATTTTATGAGTGTTCTTGCACACTATTTATGCTATTTTATACACACAAACCAATTCTTTTTTCACATTTCTTCATAGAGAGGGTGTGTTAATATAAAAAAGCACTAATATACTTTCCTTTGCAAGACTGGCAAGGCTGCTTTTATTTTTGCTTTATTTATCAAATTTGTAAGGTCACCTGACTCTACAGCAACTCTGCGGAGCAAACAATATTAAAACCAAATTGATAATAACAGAAAAATACAATATACACACTAGTCTTGCAAAGACTGCAGCTATTTGAACCCTTTAAGGATAGTGCTATGTTTGTCTCATTTTGCAAAATATCTTTTTGTAACCCTTTGCCCCATCCTGCTATTTAATACATAAGCTTTGGTATATATTATTGTTCAAGTTTCTTCTATAAAACATCATAATGAGCATTCAGCTACCCCAGTACCAACAGTCATCAGTTCCAAACTTACCTGCAAATCCATAGCGAAGAAAGTTACTTCTTTTTTCCAGCTGAAGAACCCTTGATGGCGACTCTGTTGCACTGTTGAACTTAAAGGACAATTTAATGCATGTACCTGAAGGAAGCCACAGTAGGCAAAGTACTAGAAAAATAAACAATTGCTTCTGGTCCTGTTTTTCTCTGCATTTCATTAATGAGGTGATTGAGATCAATCTATAAAAAAGACCTAATATAGCTGTGAATAAAGTGAGGTGGGGTGGGAGCATGGAGTAGCCAGTAGCTTACTTTCGGAAAGAACTGGCAAAATCAGTATTTCTATTTACAAGAAGTCAATCTAAGGAGTATAGCCATACAATTGGCTCATCAACTCAGTCTACTTAGTCCCTCTCCTACTATGGTGAGGAACAGAAAATGTAACTGTGACATCACAGTTCTGTTTTGTGTTGTCATTAAACTGGTCACCAAGGGAACTGATTATTGAGATGACAGATGCAAGGGGAAAATGGAAAACAGAAAGGAAAGAGTCTGATTTACACTAAGATGGATGTAGAATGAAATGTGCTACAATTAGAAGGCTCCTCTAAGTATATCAGCAGGCAGGTAACTAAGGAAATGAATAAGACTGCCAACAGGTAGGGTGAGTCAAATAACCTCATATGTAACAGTACAGTAAACTAACTCAATATAGTAAACTAACAATTCCCAATGCTTTTCGGATGGCATATTTCTTAGGAAAACCAAGAGTTCCATTATGTCTTTTTAACATTTCATTTTCTAAAATGAAAACATGTAATCAGCAAGCTAATTGATGACGAAATGCTATCCTCCCAGCATGTTTTTCATATTTAAAATGCTTCTAGATGGTACAGAAGCCCTAAAATAGACAGTTCACTTTTTTTAGGAGTGTAGCCAACTATTTGGAAAAAGTCTAAGCTAAGAGATGTGAAGCCTATCTAAGACAATAAGAAGTGTTAGAAAGATTTTGGCTGTCGTGCTGTATGTGCCTTTAAGCATCATCACTTTGTCGTATGCAAAAAGTATTCTTTTGTGGGTCTTTTGGCTTAATACCATGTAATTTGGAGCATAAATTCCCTGTGAACTTTGGGAGAATGTGTGTTAAACAGAAAATTAAGGACCATGGTGGCTCATGTGGTTAGGACATTGGGCCGACAATCAGCAGGCTTGCATTGAAGACCCAGTTGCTCCCATGGGAGGGGTGAGTTCCCGTTACTCAACCCAGTAGTTTGAAAGTGAGTAACCTTGAGTAGATAGATGGTACCACTTTTTTGGGCAGCTTAACAGGGACACGAAAGGAACCCCCAACTGGGTGTCCCCTATCACCAGCTAATCCTTTCAATCTAGAAGTGCTTTGGCATTCCCAACACAAGTGCAGTAGCAGAAAACTTTGATTTCCAATTTGTCTCTTGGAATTCAGGCATATTTGAACCGGTCTTTTTTATTTTAACTTTCTTTCTCCTCAAATGGCTTTCAAAATGTGATTACCAACTCCATATCATTGGGAAGCTCCAAAATTGCCAAAGGTAAAGTATATATCTAGAATATATAACTATGATTTAATATAAGAGACTCCTAGTCCCTAAGGCTGCGTGCTTCAAGTGATAATAGTAGATCTAGAAACATTCACAAACATATGTTCTTCCAGGGATCACAAAGTATTCCTCTCAAACAAGATTAAACACCACTCAATTGGAGAGCCTAGACAAAAGTGTGCTTGTTTTGTCCAGCTTTCCTATCTCGGCTTGGCAATAAATCACCAGTGTTTTGATGCTACACAACTTAGCTCCCAGGTTGGCAGAGCCTGGGTAGAAATAATCATAACTGCAGACAAGAATGAAGTCACACACCACAGTCACACTGCTAGTGCAAATACATAAAGACTTTTATCCTCTCAGCAGTTTACTTCTTCCTTCTATTTTGCCAAGTTAACAGGTACTTAGCACCATGCTTGGAGATTTTGAAATCAAATGACATTCTACATTTAAATACCAGCAACCACCCCTGGCTTGGAAACTGGATTCCAATCTTGCCCACTTCACATGTTTTGACAGAAACTAGTTGTCCTTCAGACTATTTCATTGCTCAGTTATTGATCTAGGACATCACTCAAAATACTCCTGATATTGTCAAATTAGCAATAGAATTTGAGCTTGAAATATTTTGCACACCAGTGGGACCAAGAACAAGAATCTTAGATAAAATTTCGTAGTCCATGAACACTAGCCATATGTAATTTGTTAAAACTGCTTTATACAGATCTAAGAACGTTATGATTTTTTTCATCCAGGTAAATAATTAAAATTGTTGGAGCATAAGATTTCTATTTTCTTTCTTCCTCAGCTCTGATTACACAGCATCAGTGATAAGCGAGGCTTTGTTCAAAGGGCAAAAATAGAAAAGTCCAGAAGTTAGGAAAAACAGCAGTTAGGTCAAGAGATAAAGTTGTTTTCAACTTTTGGAGAGTCTTAAATATAAAGTTGGTATAGCATTTATTGATGTCTTAATTTCTGAAAGCAAAGATAGCAGTTGAGCTTTCAATACATTGAAAGTTTATCTATTAAGCATGAGGAATAGTATAAGAAAATATAAACATAGAGCATTTTATAGAATTAGAAGTGTAACTGTTCAGACTTTTCTGTAACTTTTAAGTATATTTTGTAAAAGGAATGGATACAAATCCCAATCTGGTTTCAAATGAGTGAAATTCAATGACCCCTTATAAAATTAACATATTGCACATCAACATAATTAACATTGAATAATAGTGCATGTTTCATTTAATAGTAAAGTATCTCATCAATGTTATAAAAAGCTTTTTTCAAGAGAACCCATTTTGCTTATTATAAATCTTGAAAAATTTAGGGAAGAAATCTGGGTACTAAACTTGATGGATATTTGAATTCTTTGTGCCACAGAATTCCTTTCATATCTGTTTCAAGAAAGTATTAAGAATTGACTATAAAATTTTGATATAGGTTGTTAATATAATCCATTAAAACAATACATTATGAATATGAACTGGATTGTCTTAATATGCACTTATTAATCAGTAATTTGGTTAAAAGATTTTTTAAGGAACTTGACAAAACAAGTAAGTTTCATAATTAATCCTGAAATTCACTTATTTTCTGATATAAACTGATCTACCATGTGATTCTGGGCCATTCCTTAGCTACGATGTTTTCTACTGCATTATTGGATCAATGGTAATTAACAGTATAGGAAAATGCTCTGGCCAATAATTAATGAAGAACTTCAGGTAAAAATACTATAGGTAGTCCTCAAAATACAGCCATAATGGAGCCTACACATTAGGGTCACATGTCTTGACAGCCATTAAGTGAGTTGCCCTTGCTTAGTGATCTGTTATTCTTGATATGGCTGTTAAATAAACATGTGAGTTGTTAAGCAAATTATCAGGTTCCTCATGGGTAAGGGAAGCACTGAGAAGCCTAGTGCAGTCCCAGGCCCCACATCTACCCAAGGCCTTCCTTTCCCCGAGGCATCTGGTGTTCCACTCCTTGCCTCTTGGGGTCCCTGCACGCCTCGGCCTGCTGCCAACCCAGCCGCCCAAGGCAGCCTAAAGCCAGACAGCAGTGTTCTTATGAGCCTGTGTTTTAATAAGGCTCCTCAAATAAATGGAGGCTCTTTAAAAAAAACAGAGCCAACCCAGACTTGGGAGAATACTATCTGCTTGCAGAATAGCATGAGGTTGTCATAAGCAGGCAGCTTCTGTAAGAAAAGTGAGCCTAGCATTGAATCGGCTGGGTGCTTCTGCAAAAACCAGAAAGATAAATTGGGTGCTGTTGGGCCCTGGAGCTGGCTGAGGAGCAGGCTGAGTCCTGCAAGTCCCTTGGGTGGTGTAATGGAAAATAGGTCTCAGTCTACAGGCTGCAACAGTCCCCAAGGCACCAGTAGCTTCTGCGGTTCAACATTAGGCTACTTTAGGCTACCTTGAGTGCTGGATGACCTGGGTGGGCAGGTTGGGAGCCAAAGCCTGATGGGGGGATGGGGGTTGTTGTAGTATCCCTGTGGTTGGTCATAAGGGTGAACATCCATGCGAGTGCTGCAGCTATTGTAATTACGAAACAGGGTCGTCTGTAGTTTTGGGATGGTCTGTCATAACTTCCAATGGCCGTTAAGTGACCAGTTGCATCTCCAGGATTGCCAGTACAATGAAGGACAATTCCCCACCCCAAAACAGAGTAGTTTGTCCTCTATAGATGTCAATTTGGACACTAATACTTAATACAGATAAAGAACATCTGCTAGCCTCAAGATTTTATATACATAAGTCAATTGCTCCACATTCTTCTTTTTGTCCTGCATCTTCAATGTCGTCATCATTATCATCATCAAATCCATTGAAGCTTAAGACAAAATTTCTCAGCATCTAAAGCTAATCCTTTTATTTCTGTTACCTTATGTCATCCAGACATAATTAATAGTGGTATAAAAATGAATATTATTTATACAGGACCATAAATAGTCATGAATTTAGAAATGGGACTAAACTCAAGTCTGCTTAGTACAGATGCCAAATCAAGGTGCCTTGAAGCAATTGGGGACTGATTTTGTATTTATTCAAGACAGAGCAAAGAACTTTAACACAATCACGGGTAGTACTCAACTTATGACCATTTATTTAAAGATGGTTAGAAATTATGAATGTATTGGGGAAAGTGACTTTTGAATCATCCCTATAGTCACATGATAATTTGGATGCTTAACAACCAGCTTGCATTTTCAATGGATAGTGTCTTGCAGTCAATTGTCCTAGCTGGCTTCCAAAAAGCAAAGTCCATTAGGGAAGCTGGATTCACTTAATTTATTTTATTATTATTTATTAATTACATTTTTATGCTACCCAATTCCCAAAGGACTGTGGGCAGATTACAACAGAGATAGCAATAGCACTCAGATGTTATATACTTCAAGTACCTTATATAGAGGTATATAGGGGTACCTTCAAGACCGCCTACTGCCACCGCATGTAAATGGCCGACGTTGGAGACTTTCGGTTTAAGAGGCTTCTTGCCAGCCTGAAAGGCCATTGGGGGGCAGCCTGCCTCTTTCTACGATCGTTTCTTTTTAAGAAATATTATGCCTTTTCACAATATCTGTCTTTTTCTTCCCGCAAGCCTGTCCTTGATCCAAGAAATAAGACAAACAACCCTTCCAAACCCACTAAATTAAAATGCAACGGTTGCAAGGATGAAGGGGTGGTGAAGCCTCGGTGGCGCAGGGGTTAAATGCAGCCCTGCAGCCTCCGCTGACTTGTTCAGCAGGTTGTCAGATCGAATCCCACCAGGCTCAAGGTTGACCCAGCCTTCCATCCTTTCTAAGGT